>JAACJT020022805.1:0-30572 GCA_009936485.2 Gymnarchus niloticus | reverse complement strand
TCCTTTGATCAACAATTAGCATGGAAATGGCTCTGCTTGCCAGGTCTTACTCACAGACTGCATAGACCAGGCTGGCATCAGCAGCAAATGCGGCATTGTGTCAGATGGAACCCACTATGGGTGGGGTGTGGATGGGTGTGTGTCTGTGTGTTTTTGGAGGGTTGGTGTCCCAGCAGCATTAACTCCATTAACAACATCCATTTTTGTTTCACTCCTTGTCTTAATTTAAATTGCAAGCCTAATGTCATCGTACAGATATCCGGCAACAGGAAGCCACTCACCGAAAATTTGCCTCATCAATACCGTCCGCGTTGTGGCAGCTCATCAAAAGTGGTACGTGGCTTCTTTCGTGGAAGTTGTGCATTTATAATATGTTTAGAAGATGGCTCATTCCTGTGATAATTTTTTTAATTGTAGCAGAGGGGCCTGCTGCAGATATCCGATCCATTTTGTTTATATGGTAAACAGATCAGCAGGTCTGCTGATCCGAAATGTCACTCCTCCTTGTTAATGGGGGGAGACAAAAGCAGCCACAACAGATGTCAGAACCAGGAGGGGGCTTCACTGGATGATTACCGCAATCACTTCAACAGGCAAAAAGTTATTAAGAGTGGGACTCATCACGAGCTACACTCGCATCTTCGATGAGATTAAAATCCCCGTTGAGGAAGCAGGAAACGACAGTGTCAGATGTGCCCAGGCGAAAATAAAAGCAAAAGAAATCACTTGCCTTGAAAACCATTTTTGTTACACGTCGTCAACTGGGTTAAGATAACAAGGCTTGTTTGGCTCCCTCTAATTTTGTTACTAGGTTTAGAGAATGATATGTATTTACAGCTGTTTAGTGATCCAGGGGCAATGTCAAGTCAAGTTACCACAGCCCACATTCAAAACATATACACTCATTTCAAGTTCTGACGCTAGTTCTGTTTTCCTGTGTTCCGTTCCAGTTCCACTCCACCGTTTCTATAAACACATGCCCCCTACTGTCGAGCCAACCCCATGTCATGTTGTGGTGTTTGCCATCCCAACTAAATGAACTCTTGCAGTCTTGAACTCTTTACTGATGAACTATGCAGCTAATATGTTGTTGCTCATTTACAGAATTTCTGAATGCTGAAATTCATCTGTGCAGTAATATCAGGACTAAAGAACTGTGATAATTGGATGGGGTCTAGCAAGTATGGAGTTACGAACTGACAGGTAAATCCCACACGTTCATTCAAGAATCGTTTAATTTGCAGCGCCTGTTTATGGTATACGCAATACACGTTAAATGATTTTTAATGAGTTTTCCCTTCTCTTATCCCTTCTCCTTCCCAATCTCTGCTAGCCTATAGTATGTGGCTAGCCAGTTATATGACAAATAAAAGAATGGATCATGACTTTTGAATGAAAATTCCAGATGCAAAACCCTAAAACTCAAACTTCTTTTTCGCCAAAGTAGTAAAAATATTGAAACAATTTCAGCTATGCCAAGAAATCAATGAGAAGACCCTTACCGGAATTTAGCTAGGTCGACGGCCTTGCATTTCACAAACAGGCATCGAGCTTTACACGCCAAGCACGAGAAAAATAAGCCTCGGAGCCAGCAATGCGCACAAAGCAGCTCAAACCACTCCAACAATCGAGCCCACGCTCGTGCTGGATTTTCAGTTCACGCAGAGGTCAAGGGAAGGATTTTTAAGCATTTCCTGAGTTCCTCTCATAATGCATTATGCAGTTCATATGCAAGTGTCCTTCACCATCCAGGGCCAAAGCCAGCTATGCATAATTATTTAAGGTTTGGACAAAATTGCCCGAATTGTTATTTAGTTCAAGTATTTTCATATTTAAACAAGCACTTTGAGTAGTGTCTTCACTAATAGGCTGCAAGATCCCAGACTATCTGTACAATAACACCACTCATAATAAGTGGTTAATTTAGCCCTTTCATACATTTATTTCAGATTTAATGACACTATAAACACACAGACTCACATCCACAGATTTAATAGCTGTCTTTGGAAAACGTATATAAATACAGCCTTCTATTAACACATTCACAAATGCATCCTCCCGGATCTAACTCTTCCTAAAGCAGCATCTGGGGGCAGACTGCTGTCACCTGGCCTGGCCACCCATTCCTCAGCGCTGACGCCAAGGTGGGAAGGTTAATGGAGACCTGTGACGCCGCATTCTTGGGGCAGGCCGCAAAACGACGGTGAAACGTAGCTCGGCGAAAGGGACACGGGCACGTGATGTTGCCATAAACCATCTTCTCTGGGGACAACTTGGTAATTGAACAGATCATTAAAGTAAAAACTACTTTAATTATTAATTGGCCATGTCAGAGTTGTCCTTTCAGAGTCAAATTTAATTTCCTTTCGGAACAGGCATGGAATTTTAAGACCGGCGCCTTATCTATCCTGCTCCTGTACCCCGAAGTGAAGTTTTTTTTTTTTTTTTTTTTTTTAACATAAATAGATTTATAGATTTGCACAACTGGCATCTAGACCGTGTTGTTTCTCGTGACCCCTCACCCCACTTTCTTGTTAACCATTCTTCCGGACAGCAAGTTGTCCTAACCCATAGACAAAGGCTGCTTTGAAAAGTTGAAAATCGACACTACGATAAAAATGAAAATCAGCTTATCCATCACAAAGGCAGTGAAAAGACGCCCTTCCTAAACCATATTCCCTAGCAGATGTATACAGATTATACATGCTGTAGCGTATTCCCCATACCAGAAGCCCAAGCAGATTGCACACCACTCAACAGTGAGAACCCCTTTCCTCTCATTGCCTAAAGGGATTTCCTCTTTCTGACTCTCTAACTGTGCTTTAAAAGAAAAAGAGGGGGGTCTTTTAAAGAAATAAGTAAGAGCCTAATTTCAGCTCACTGGCTAATGCCATGAAACACATCAGTAGGTTTTGAGGAATTATCACATACTACAGTACAGGAAATGAGGGCTCGCTGTGCAAAACGGTACGTAATTTATTTGTTTTGTGCTGCGTGGTGGCAACACCATCAAGCAGAGTAATACCATAGAGCGTTTAATCCAATCTCCTGTACCGAGTTTACCTCAATGTTTCTGCCGGCTTGGCTCTAAGCCACCACCAAAGCCCCACGACACTTCTGATCCCACGGCGATGGCCGCAGCCTTCACGTTGAATGTGACGTAATCACATCACAGACAACAACTTCAACAGCTTCTCAATGCCCACCAATACACAGATCATTATTAAAAAGTTTAGAAATACATTTATAACTGTTTCCGGATCTTTCTTAATGCTTTATTCTATTCAAAGGGTTAGCGGATTATTTTTCTACTATATCTTTATATAATTATTAAAAATGTGAAACAGGGGATACTAAAAACTGAAATAAGTACTACAATGTTTTTACTCATCTAGGCTGAATTTTTTAAACCATTCAAATTCTAAGCAGATTTTGCTAAGCTTTACTTTTTACTACAGGCCATCTGGACAATGACGGTGTACCTCGCAAACAATTTCCACTGAGAAACTATTCAGCATGACCCACAATGGACTGAAAGGAAAAAACAAACACCCAGCGGAAGCCTGCTGAAGAATATATATATTTATTTATTAATATTGTAAATATCTCAAAACTCGCAACATCGCAATGCACTGGAGTCTGCCAAAAGCTGTCTGGCCAGCAGTTAGAATTACAATCGGGTGCAGCTGTCAGAAATGTCTGGAAAAACCTCACATTTCACCCCCCCCCAGGAAGCCCGATCAATTCCATGCAGAGGTCAATACCGTAGCCTAGCTCCACTCACAAACAGAGGACCGACAGCAAACTGACCGGATTGGCGGCCAAGCCTTGCCTATCCGAGCCGTACATCCCGTTACCATGCATTCGGCCCTACACAATTGCGCCATGAACAATGCCCTAGAGGACATGCACAGAGACAATATAGTCTCTCAGTGCAGATGTACCCGAGTCCCTTATCAAGAAGGTACAGAATCCTAAGCAGCCGGAGATTCAGAAGAATCCGGAAAGTACAGTGAACACCATTTTGTAGGACCATTTGTACTTCCGTCAATGTTGAACTACATTCCGATGCTGACGACTGAACTTGGGAAAGCTGTATGTCTGTACTTTGGTCGGCCTTAACTAAGCAGAAGCTGGACAGCTTCATCCATCCTGGGGAGCCAAAGCATATGAAGATGCATAGGTGACTTCAGAAAGGTGACATGAACAGAGAGAACACAATCTTACCCATCTGCAGAGCAAAATGGTTTTTACGGACGTGATTTGAGTTGGGTATTGTTCTCAAGGGGGCTGTGGTAGTCCCTTCAGAAAGTCCAAACAATCAGCCTTTTCTGTGCTTCCTTAAACTGACACTATAGCAGGAGGAGGAGAAGAAACAGACATCTCTATCTACTGGGCTGCAAATAACCAACGTGTATCCAGGAAGCTTCAGACTGATAAGTTCACTGAGACCTGCTGGAGCTGTTTTAGATGAGCCAAGAGTCAAACATCTGGAACGCGACAGGTGAACTTCAAGTTTGAAGGGGGAAAAAAAAAATAATTCAGAAACAGGCTTCGATATGCAAATTAAATCAAAAACAAATCTGTTTTTGACGTTTACCAAAAGCTGCCATTTGAGTGGACAGCCAGCGAAATGCAAGCAGGAATCCACCCCAACACCTGTGACTTCCTTAAAGGGAATTTGCGGCTCCCTCTGCTTCCGGCATGTGCCGGCTTTTCACTGCCCTCCCACTGCGGGCGAGAGTCGAAGGGAGGAGGTTAGGGAGGAACGGGAACAGCGTGGGCGGTCAAGATCACCCGCAACAAGGACGACAAAGTAATCCCCACACTTGAGACACTTCCCGGGGCACAGGTGGAAAACCATGAAGGGGGGCCGGAATCCACTTATCTTACTAAATATGATATCCCACCTGCAGCCAAGAAACAAATAAGAGAACGAAAGGGTTAAAAATTGTATAAAAAAAAAATTGTACAAAAATGATTTCCGTTAGCCTTAAGCTAAGTTATAAAAAAGGGTCAAGGAGGAAACATCTCATACCGTTCACCAGCAATCTGAGTTTACCTCAGAGAGGGCTTTAACCCCCCCTCCCTATTTGCATTAAACACTACGGCGCTACTGCAGGTCATTTAATTAAAACGATTCAAGCCAAGACAACCGGAGAGGGAACGGTGGGGACATGTCAGCTGGGCGCGGTGTAACACTCGTCGCCGGGAATCGGCAACAGAGACACTAGACAGATGTTACCCAGCTCAAGCGCGCGCGGCGGAGGCTGTGGGCAGGCCTTTCAAGTAAATGTCTGGCAGCACACTGCATCTTAATTACAATCTTATTAAACAGTCTTAACGTTTGACGGGACCGTCAGAGAAAGGGAGCCCCGCTTCGGGGAGAGATGGCCAGCGTGTTCGCATTTAATGCTGTTTTCTCAAGGTCCTCGCCGGAGGAATTCACCGGTTCAAGAATGTCACCAAAAGGGGACCTGCAAAAGAAAGCTTGCTTAATAAACGAAAAGATGAGAGAGGAAGAGGATACACTGGGGAAGAAAGCAAATGGGGCAACGTGGCAGCTGTAATATGCTAATGGTCTCAATCAGGTCCTACTTTCTCCGGCCTTCCAACGACGGCAGAGTATCCGACAAGCAGGTCTGAAGTACGAGCGGCGGCTGAGCTACTTGGGTCGGATGCAATTCACAACTGAGGAATTACCGACAAGCTAATGGCCCGGTGTAACGGTCACACACATCTGCAAAAAAATGCCGGGCGCGGTTACTGCCTGAACTGGGGTCTACAGCGGCTAGGCTGAGGGATGCAAGAATCACCAAGATTTCTATGTTTTGGGTGGGCATTAAACGAATTTGGGTGGCAGAAAGGAAAAAAAAAAAACGTAAATTTGATTACTACCATCAAAACATTCCCCCTCAAAGAGGAGAGTGCCACACCCACACAAGGTTTAAAAAAAATAATAAAATAAAAAACCAAAATCAAGCCGCAAGTCGCATTAATCACAGTCAATGTGAGGCAGGAAATTAAATGAGCAGACAACGAATAAAAAGGCCCCGTGACCCCAGGATATTGAGAGCCACTGCATTCGGCTGCCGCATTTCATCAATTTATCATTGACATAAAGGTAATAGAGCTTCAGAGTTCCCCACTAACGATCGACGACAGCCTCCGCCCAAAATAGATGAAAGGTAGAAAATTACGGGGGGGATTATGAAAGGTGAGACCGTGCAGCTAATGAGTAATTAGAAGGTTCTATGGAGGGACAGGACAGGAGCCGAAAGGCCAGGTGTAATTTGGAGAAACTCAACGCGGAGATGACACTAATTGCCACCGTCAGGGTGGCATTGATTTTTATTTTTGGGCGGGGAGGGGCCGTCCGTACCGCTGACAGACTGCTTTGACAGTTCCCACCTGCTTCTTCAGGGCTAGCGAAGGTCCTCTGCCTTCCCCCGACCTCCCAAAACCTGATGCGCCATCACGGCAAGAATTGCTCTGGCACAAGGCCCATTTTCAGAACTGCTTGCATTGCAGCAAAGGCACGGCACGCCCCCCCCCCCGATCACCGCTGGACACCGACCCACAAGATTAACCTTCAACCAGAAAATGAAATACCGATCAGTTTGTCAGTACTGTTGACATTATTTACCAGTCGTATCTACATGCTCTCGTTTTTGCATATTTTATTGATCAGAAAGTTTATTCTTTCACCGGTGTGACCCATTTCAGGAAAGCCAGAAAGGTCCATCCGTTACGTATGGATCCCATATAGTGAAAAAGCACTGGAGCATTGGAACCATCGGCCCCATCCATTCCATTTGCTACTCCTACTTCAGAGCGAGCAGGATCAGAACGAAATCCAAAATGGATATTGACCCAACGGGTCCAGAGAAGTGCATGCTGGGTAAATGGGGTACTCAGCAAAGGGACAGCTGCCATCTCCTACATCTGCAGGCCAGAAGACTTGCAACCTGCTTCTGGAGTCTCTGCAGGGCTCCTTCACCAAGTCTGCATGGAAACGGAACTGAGAATGGAGCAGGAAAGTTTAAGAGATGAAGAGAGCAACCCTATGAAACTTCAAAAAAAAAAAAAATACATACTTTAAAGCTCAGACATGGCAAAAAAAATTGCATTACGAAGGCCTGAATTAGAGGTACATTTATTATGGAAGAAGATGCATTTGGTTCTTTCAGATGCCTTTGGTTCTAGTCATTATTTAAAGGCCTGCATCCACAGGACACCGTATGGGCACGGTATGAATTTTCCAAAGAAAGGAAAAATTACAATAATTATATATACTTTTTTTAATCCAGAGAGAAGTTGGAGGATATTTAAAATGCAGAGAATATTTCTTAAAAGGCTTGCTCAGAAGACAGCTTGTCTCTAACGATGCTACAAAATTAACACAACTGTCCAAGAGACTAAGGAGTATAAATCCACCTTTGGTTTTCGGAGATAAGGATTTCCGGAGCCGAGGCACAAGACTGTGGCGCTGTACCGTGGAAGATTATGTCAAAGGACATGACTGTTGGAAGCATGACCAGATCCTAGCTTTCTTAAAAGGGTGCCTACGTCAACCAGCTTTCATGGCAGTATTAACAGTTGAAACTTTTGGAAAAGATGCCCGTTTGAGCACAATTTTGTTGGAAGCAAATTTTGCCAGAGTAACACATACACCCAACACATTTTTCTCATCACAACAATTGCCCTACAGGTCCTGGCAATAATGAATGAGACGAACGGGCATGAGAATTGTGTTTTTATGGACACATCGTTAGGAATTTCATCATAATTGTTGCTGTGGTGCTGCAGCACAAGACCAATATGACAAGATAATCCAGCGTCACAAAATGACTGATGGCTGCACCAGGATCCGAGGAACTTTGCTGTTGTACCTTTGAGTGGGGATCTCTGACTTGAACCCTCTCTGTAAAAGATCAGCCTAAAACTTTGCGTTGTTACAGAAACACCTAAACAATAAAATAATACAATTCACCAGCTCTTTAATAATGACATTTAAATTATCATTATTAAGCAATTTTTCTAGAAATCTATCCTTATTAAACCAAAGAACTTGCTCAAAATGATATTGTGAAATGGATTATATAAATCATTCCCACACAGATGTAAACACACAGGATTCATTCTTGGCAGACGCATTCAAACGAGTCGCCTGCAGCGAATCGCAGTTGGACTGGCACCTGTCTCCCAGCTGCCCCATTTCCTGAAACGAGTTCCACATCTACCACTTGGAGAGTTGCATGCCGAACGGAGGCTGAAATTGAGTCAAGCATGTGCTGCCCCTCTGCCCTTGAAGGAAAAACTCCTTGGCGTGACTTGACGGACCTCTGCGGTACCATTCACTGCCCCGGCTTTATTTACAAACGCATTGTCCACAAACAGAAAGGACAGCCCTAACTCTTGTGTCTTAAAGGCCATGCCATTGTGATTTTTGATATGGGGCCACTTTATGAACGGAATAAATCAATTTTTAAAGAAAGCCAATTCATTCTGAGCGACTGCTGCGCAGAGTGATGGAATAAAAAGAAACGGCAGTCTCCAGATGCCAGCACCCGTCCAGATGATTATTAATACCAGCTTTACTGTGCTTTCAAAATATTTTTGACCTTTCTTCAATTCATAAGAAGCAGAAACACCAACCTAAAGGGAATTATTTTTTAATTCTTTAGATTGCTCTTTCAATAAAGTGGGTCTTCTATGGTGCGTGAAACCAATAATCAGTGAAAACATGCATATCAAAATTCCATCAGGGAAGTACATTCTGATGAACCATGCTCCCTAGAATCGCTCTGCTCGTACAGCCTGGAATTATTACTTCAAGCGACTGTGCTGCATTTAAAGTAAACATATATTTTGCGCTTAGCGAAGTTGTCAGAGCATTTTATATTTTATGTCACTGGAGCTTTTATCGCTTTAATTGTGTCACAGCTGGGTTTTATATACTCGCCTAGGAGAGACGAGAGTGAGCGTGGAGTTTTACGCAGAGCCCCGGGTATTGTAAACTCATATTACCCAATTAGGCACCGGCATGGGCGAGCACGTTCTGCCGAACCTGCTAGTTTTTCAGGAACGTTACCCTCGCGGTCGGCGAGGCCCCGGTGCAAATGCGTGCTAGTCAGCTTTTACTTGTGTGCTGAAGTGACCATCCGGAGGGTGGAGTTTGAGTAGGAGTGAGCCATAGCTGATCGAGAGAAGGGATTGATTTGATTTCTGATGCATAAGTGGGCGGTGCCCCAGGCACAGAAAGGAAGCGGGAGGTGTTCTGGACTCCAGGAAACCCTCCCACCATTCCATGGTAATTTTGAACCAAGGAGGTAAGAGCAAGGTAAGTCTGACAAATTTGGGGTAACAACTGAGTGGACCTGCACCTCCTTCACCTTTGAACTGAGCCTGGCTCAACCTCACTGGAGCTCCTATTGGGGTAATTTAAGCTATCACGGAGAATCTTCAGATTCCATTTAGGTCTTCTGGGGAGACGATGCCACGTGGTGACAACGGCCATCCATCTCTCTAAACAGTCCTAATCTTAACGGAGGATCCTAACCCCACACTAGTGCCTGTGATCGATAGCTCTCCGTTTTTCCTCATGCAGCGCCCTGAGACATTCTATTACCGGAGTCAGAAAGACCCATGTGGCAATCGAGGGGTGGGTGGGGTCAACGGCATGGGGATGGCTGCTTCCCAAAAAAATTACCATAACGGTGTATGAGGGTTGACGAAAACCAGCATGTGGCTACGTCCCACCTGTTCACGTGTCGGAAGCTCATGAGAGAACATCGACAGAACCAAAGGACCCCAGTCCCCTTTGGAAATCTCTTATCTATTCCGCTTGTTTGGTGGGTTCACAGGGCAGCACTGCCACGTTACCGTGGCGATCATCATGCAGTGATGCACCATTCAGTGTGTGCAAAACTGCAACAGAATAGACAGCCAGCCTCTGGCATAAAAATAAAAAAACAAGAGCCTTGAGACGAATCACCAGGAGGAGAAAACGAATGATAGTTTAATGGCAGGTTCGACTGATGTTGATTATTCAATATCATAAGATGGTAAGGCGTGAATTTACATCGACATGGGAATGTTGTCACTCAACTCCACAGAAGATATTAGGTAAATTGGGCCAAGCCAAACTTATTGTTAAAGTCAAGATCTGTGACCGGACAAAAGGGATGAATAAATGACTGCGATGAAAAATAAATCAGAGAGAGGCACTTGTTTTTCACAAGGCTAACACACCTCACCTTGCAGAGTTAAAAGAGGAAGAAAAAGAAAAAAATGCCCCCAAGCTCGCTTGGAGGAGTGGCTGAGAGGGATGGTAGGTTCGCTGCCTATCTAGGATTCAGCAGAAGGACCAGGTAATGGACAGACAGAGATGTGAACAGGGCAAAAAAAGAAAATGGAAAAAAATGCTTAAATCAGCTTGGAATTTGAAAATCAGCGTCATGTTCTGTCCCAGGGAAAACTGCAATTTTCGAAAAACTAACAAATTCTGGCCAACAATGTCAAACAAAAACACACACACACACACACACAAAAACAAATTTAAACTGGAGTATATAAAGAAACAAGAGCTTGTGATCATCATTTGCATCTTTGTTTACCTAAAGCTGTCACCCCTCTTGTTTTATTCTTACTTGGCATCAGGGATGGACTGCCGATCCAAGGAAGGAAAAAAATAAAATGAAAAAAAAAAAATCCTTACTTTTTCTGATAAGCACGAACAGTTTAACAGCGCAAACAAACTCCTTCATGGCCTCTGATGAGATAACTTGCATTCTACAAAGCATGTGGAGCACATTCTAAGGAAGGGAATTTACCCAGAATTCTAAGTGGTTTGGGGGGGGCCACAATCTACCAAGCTTCTAGTAATGGAAGTGACAAACACCCCCCCACCCCATGCTCATCTAAAGAAAATGTGCTCTGCATTTTTTTTTTTTAACCTACCTGTGTTATGTAGCAATCAGTGACACAGGGGACTCGGCAGGTGACCTTGTTTACTTGTTTTATATAAACAGCAGGTGGTGGAGTGGCGAAAAGGTTGCAGGCTGCAGGTTCAAGGCCCTCGGGAGGAGGGGGGGGAAACAGTTGTGGTACCAGAGGTGCTTAACCTGAACTGCTTCTCCAGCATGAGTGTAAAATAAAAAATAAAAACTGTAGGCGATGCACTTTGGGGTACACGAAGGTACCGGCTAAGCAAAAAGAAAAACAAGTGATGAATTAAAAATGTAACATCCGCTGACAGCCAAATTCATAACGAATTTGTGCGTGACTTGCATCCAAATATGGTACTTTTCACACGAATAGTACAAGAACCCTCAACCCTTAAAATTAAAAAAAAAAAAAAAAAAAAAAAAAACAGTAAGTTTTCTGGCATAGCACACTGAAGTGTGGCTATTAAGGAATTACAGCAAGAGTCAAATCTTTTGAAATGCTTTTGGAAACCAAAAAAAAAGTGGCAGAAACTAATTCTTTGGACACTACCAGACTCTCTCTCGCTCACCGCGGGTTCAGCAACTCCAGCCGCAATTGACTTATTTAGAGCCCGTCTGACAGGAAATAAATACATTAAGGAAAAAGACAAAGAGCGGCGTATGGGGAGGGCTGTTGCCATGGGGACCCGTGGTGTCCCGCAGTGTCCCGGGATCAGCTTGCAGCGTTCAATGGGCGCTCTCACTTCCCTTGCCAGATCTGCACCATCGGCATTCACGGCTGCCTGCTGCAACACAACTCTTAAAATGTTTCCCTTAAATACGACAAGCCACGCAAATTTTACACACAGCAAAAATTGGTTTGTGGGACCATGAAAAGCCAGCCCCCACCAAGCGAACCCCCCGACCCCCCCACTTTTCCTTGCTGGCCATGACCCTTCTGCATGCAACGAAGGGAGGGGAGCAAATACTGAGACTCCGAGTTGTCTTCCTACTCCCATCAGAAAATGGCACCTCAACTGCCCTCAAGACCCATGAGGGAAAAAAGCACAATTAACACAAAAACACAACAACTGACTCAACAAGTACTTTCCCTGCGCAATCCTTCCATCATCGCCCTCGTCCCCACAATGCTGTCCCCCCCACCTCCTCCCCCCACTGTTTATCACAGCCTCGTCACATGGTTAAATGCTTCCCCCATCAATCATATTTATAGTCCGTGGGGAGATTTATTATACCTGAAGACAGTTGGAGATGAGATTCATGATTTTCAAATTAACGGAAGAGGGGAAGAAAGGGGGGAGAGGAAGAAAAAAAAGATAGGATGAGACCTTGCTCACTGTTGAAAACATCTAATCATTCAGCCAAGGTTAATGGGGCCTTTCACAGCCAACCAGAAGAAATTACCACCAACTTGTAACTGTGAATTGTGATGCTGTTTGAAACCGGCACCAAAAGCCTCTTTTTAGGTACTGTAGAAATGATGCGACCCACTATCCACAACATTTCCTCTAGGACAGCAGACTGGAACTGTGGCTGGATTTTGATTTTTTTTTTAAATTATTCAAGGCTTTTCAACGCAGTCAAGAGCCATTTCTATTAAAATGTTAGAGGCAGACCGCGTGCAACCATGGTACGTGGCAAAGAGGCCAACTCTGAAGTCGCAAGAATCTCACGCCCTGGATCGACCGATCGCTTCAGATGAAACCACGCAGCAAAGCCAAACCGGAAGCACAGGGAGAGAGGCGGAGTGCCGTCGCTTAGCGACACCTCATGCAACATGTACGGCTGGGCCGGAGCGCTGCGCTAATGCCATTGACAAAGAAATGGAGGGAAAGCGCATTAATGGGCTTCTCAAATCCAAAGAGGGAATGAGAGGAGTAGCTGTAGAACTAAAGCTTGGATTTTCTGCACATGCGAACCTGTAGAGAACTGAGCCCTTGGGGGAATTCCTAGATGATGCAATTAATCCAGATTTAGCATTTCATCAAGGAAAGTTGTACTATGGTTTTTGACACCATTGCTCTTTTCATCCTCATTTTCGGTCTCTCTCTGTCAAGTTGCCACTTCAGCCCCCAGTGGGGAGAAAGGAAGCAGTTTTGCCCCAAAGCCACAGAGATATCAGAACAGCTGCAACAGAGACCCGGCAAACTCAGCTATGTCTGAGACAACCTCAATGTATCTATCCAAGCAAAACAACCCCATGCCCTTCCTTGGTGATGACGTGGAGGAGATGCTCACGCGGACACGAATGGAAAGCCTGAATGAGAAAAAGTAATGAATGACATGACACGCCACGCCGTCCCATCCAGGGAGGGCCCCCTTCGTCATGATCTCCTGGGAGTCATTCCTGGAGCACTAGATGGCTCACATATCAACAATGCTGGCTGGCCTCTGGATTGTGAGCGTCGCATTCGTCTGCGATCCCGAGGCAAATTAAACGAGTGACAAAGCCGAGGAAGTGTTTTGGCTACAGAGTAAACAGAACGATCTTGATGATATACTTATTATGCCTAATTGGCTCATGAAAGACTCTGCCATGTCACACAGTATACCATTTAGAGCAGATATGCCAATGAAGGGGGCGGTCCATCCTTGTAGTCTTGGATGGACTTGCATCCAATCCTTTTCAGCAAATATATCAGCATGTCTCACAGCACTTGACACCGGCCTTTGCCTGCTAAGCAAAAGCTCAGGAGTCACTGTTAGAAGTCAATATCACAAACGGCAGCCGTAAATCATGAGGGCGTTCAGCAAAAGCTGTGGGTGGCACGGGGGTGGGGGATAGCTATTCCAGTCATCAGCCAATAACAGTGCATGTGATTCGTCAATAGCAATGGGGAGTTACACAGCCGCTGAGCACAGCTTAGCATGGCAGCTCGGCACAGAGGGGTTAAGTGGTAAGAGGCCATCATATGATAGTAAAGGAGGGCCGAAACCCCCACGATCACCGCCAGCTGTCCTGAACACCGTAGTGTTCCTCGTACCGTGAAAGGGAGGCGATCATCTTGGCAGGGAGCATCTCACCGGTGCCCACAGTAGAGGGTCCACAGACAGGCGCGACTCACATGGAATAGGACAACGCCAAGATGGGGCAGGTATCCAAGGGGTGAAAACAAACCTAAAATCATAAGACTCATGTGGGGTGACCAAAAAGTACATAATAACCAAAGTAAAGATGCATGGAGTGAGGCAGAGGCACTCCTCACAAAAGAGCTCTGACACAGCTGGGCATGTTTACTGGGATAAATGACTGCGGCATCCTCCCCGCCAAATCAAAGCTGGCATGAAGCCATTTTAAGGTCTCCATCTCTCCACAACAGAGACAGATAGATGCAAAAGAACTTTCCGAACCATGCAGTCGAACACCACTTTCTTAAATTACATTAAATTTTCATACTTTTCACTCGCCTCCAAGTCATGGACATTTTGTAACAACTTGTTACCCGACGCGTACCGGTAAAAATGTTTATTTTTTATTCATTTTCTTATAACCAGTTTTCATTAGTTTCTTATAAAACGTAATACCGAGTGTCAATATGGTGCGGGCTCGCAAGAAATAGATCCCTGAGCAGGCAAACATTTAAGAGGCAAAGCAACAAAGACAAACAAGCAATCAAGTGTTTTGACAATGACTACCTGTCCCTCGTGTGTCCCACTTTCCTTCAGAGTATCGTTTATTTTCATCGGACAAATACAAAGAATATCCATGTTTTCTTTTAAGCTACTCACAATTATTAAAATGCAAAATATCGTAACACTACTTCCCCCACCACAACTAGAGTTTATGATACATCATTTCATTGAGAAACACAACCCCCCCCGTAGAAAAGGAATCACCTGTCCTATAGCGCCCCACTGCACAAGATTAACCACAAACGGGGCTGTCAAGCTCAAAGAGGGACAGCTGCCTTTGCTGGGATTCAATATGGAACCGCTGAAGCCTCATGTGCTGAATACAACCAAGGATGACATCCTGCAGTGGTCTGTCAGGTGCTGGATCACACTGTATGGAAAAGGGGCTGCCTCTCTGGCTGTTATTCTCATTAGCAATTTGAATGGACATGTTATTTCAGCCACATCTAAATTAAAGACTAACGACTTGCACCATTAAAATAACAGCTGTATGAACTGGGAAGATTAAGCACTTCACTACCGCAAGACTTCCCCGAGTACTGAAACCCACAACCTTCAGATTATACAGCCTCCTCCTCCTCATCATCGTAATCATCACCTCACTACAGAACGACACAAAGAGAGGGCTTCAGAGATGGCACCCCCATGGCGAAAAGACGATGGCTGCCTCGGCACAAGATTGACGACTGTTGTCATACACGCAGATGTTGGGCGGTGAGATCCTACCCAGGACCAGTCTCCAAGTGAACTCCACAGGATTCCTCTTGACGATGCAAATTCGCCTAAATGCTTGCATGCGGAAGGCCTTCCTGGGTGGGGGGATGGAGGTCTTACAGAGCACAAAAGGGGAAAGCTCTTTGGGACCACCCAGTGTTAAAATGCTCAGATAAGCTTAGCATAGTCAGTTTATTCAGATGATGTAACCAAAGATCGGTGGCACAGGGGATGGCATTGTAGCCACAAGCCTCCAGGGTTGGGTGTCTTTGTGTGTTTCTCATTATAACTTAATAGAAGGTGCCCACTGAAAATGGAATGGTTATGAACTCTGGCTATGAAAGTCTCCCAACATTCAAGCAGTCCATAACATCTGGTTCTGGTTTTCAAACTAACACCCTGGCTTCCCCTCCAGGATGTTCTTCAACTCATACCCAGGGATCACAGCAACCCCGCACTGGATGTGTTGTTACATTAGTTGGACAGATGACCACAGATCACGTAACTCACTTTGAACTGAGGGGTTAACAGTCATACGCAGCAGCACAAGCAGCCTGTGGTGCACAAACTGGCAGGATTTCCATTTAAAAATGGTATTAGAGTTGAATGTATGCAGCTTGTTAATGGGTTTTTCTAATTTCCACTCTCATTAAGAGCTTAATCATCACATGGTTTCTGCATACGTTTCACAAGCTGGAGAGCTCACAACAGCACCTTGCCAGTTACCTGTCAACTAGGAGTTTAAAAAAATAAAATAAAAACACTCCTAATGTGATAAAAGAACCTTATTTTCACACTATATAGCTATCAATTAATATAGGTGCAAGAGGGAACAAACTTCTTTTTTTGAACAAACTTTCCATGACTCTGTTAATTAATCTCTGCTGGAGGTGCACATTTTTGCCAGAACCAGTCAGAAAACCCAGGGCAGATCCAACAGCAGCGAGGAAGAAGCAGTCTTACCGCGACGGTTTCTGACGGGGCAGATACCACCCCCCCAGACCCGCCATTGCCACGAGCCGCCTGTCTCCTTCAGCAATGATGACGGAGGGTCTCGGTTTTCGAGTAAGGTGGGGTGAGGGTGGCATTGATGGAAACAGACAAGTCAAACTGGATGAGTGCTTTTGTAGTTAGAGCTGATTGGAGAACGAGGCCATGAAGGGAAGCCTGTCATGACATGGCTCATGTTGGAATGAAGAAAACGTGTCATTAAGTGAACACACGTAGAGCAAGCTCCAAGTATGCTGCCTGAAAACGCAGTTAAGGCACCATAATCCACACATTGTCCATACAATTTATCCAGGACGAGAAGGCAGAGAGCCAGGAAGCACGGGGAACAAGGTAGGTAAATCCTGTGGATGACAGATCAGGCCTTGGCAGGACGGACGGACGGACGGACACACACACACACACACACACACACACACACACACTATTCTAAGTGGCACTGTCTCTGGACAAAGTACCCAGAGGAAATCAGTGCAAACACCAGACCATGCAAACTCCACACAAGGGCAGGGCTCGAACCCACAACCCTGCATCACCCAATCTAAAGTCAGCACTGGAGAAAACCCTGCCAACAAGTATATCCTAAAAATTTAAAGTCATCCTTTTCTTGCCAAAACTACTTATGTTCTTATGAAACAGGTCTTATCATGTCAGTTAAGACATATATTAAAATCTGCATTGGGACAGGCCGTCTTGTTTAAGCAAAGAACAATCAAGATTGATGGGAAATCAAGGAATCTCAATGGTTTTTTTTTTTTCTTTTTTTTCTGCTGTAGCTAAAATGTGCCTTATTTGTATTACAAGCACAGACATCTTGTGCTACAAAGTTATTCAAATACCGAAATAATTTCCACAAGGCACATTTAATAAGCGAATTACGCTTGATCAATAAGCAGCTGAAGTGGGGAAAAATTATGAAAACGGGAGAAACATTAGCACTCATACATCACAAAGCCCTCTGCCCAGGCACCTTATATTCAAGAGTTTGCTTATGAAATTCCATCTGCCTGTCTGATTAAAATAATAGGTCAAGGAAAATGATCTTTCCTCAGAACGAAGCCCTCAAAGAGATTCAATAATTGCACAGATTTCTCCACTTTTGTTGCTGAAGCGTTCCAAGCAAGGGCATACGCACACCTCCATCCGAAACTTCCCCCCACAGGGGCAATTTCATCAGTTACTTCTACTCTTTTAAAACGACTTTCGTTTCACTCGATTAAAGATGAACTCTCATTCCGTCATTTACAAGTAAACAACAGGCGTGATACGGCAGCACCAACGCAGCCCCACTGTCAACATATCACGTTTCTTTTACAGTCACGACACTGTTCACCTTTGTCTTATTAAACGGTTTTTTCCGCTCAACAGGCGCACGAGTTTTTGATGCCTGACCGTTAGCCCGAGTCTCCACATGCGTGGTAGCGCCTCGCGCAAAATTAGCAATGTCGGCACCTGCCTCTTACGGTTAAGACTCGTGAGGACCGATGAGTCACTCCCCAATGGCAGTCGCCGGGCTCCCTGACACGATCAAAGTTTAATCGCCGCGCGTCGGAAGCAAACGCCCGACCCCCCCAGGAAACTATTTCGGGCCACGAACCAGGAAGTTTGGCACGGCTGTGCGCGTCAAATTTAGAAGTGATTAGAAGAGCCAACACAAACGCTGGCAGAGGCGAGGCACCTAGAGAGGGCCGTAAGCAGCCACTGGCACGCCGAGTCATCCCGGAGATCCCACTATTTCGCCTTGGACTGGTGGGTCGGTATTATTCTTGGAACAGGGGTAGAAGGGCATTAAATGAATAAAAATATGGCATTTAAGAACTTAAGAAAAAAAAACGCCTTCTACTTGGAAGTCACAAACCATTTGGCTGTCAAGGAGACAGCTTCGTTGTTGTCACACTGCTGAATTAAAAGAAAAAAAATTCCCTCCCCCTATAGCTGTGTTGGATTTTTGCTGTGTCAGACTCTAGAGTAAAATCGAGGTACTTTATTAACTCCCTCAACATCCACGTTAAGTAATACCAGACCAAACAGTGACATTATAGCAAAGGATAAAAGAATGTCTCTCCAACATCTCACCCAGCAAAGGGGGGGGCTGCATATCCAAGGTAATTAGAGCCTCTCAGGAAGCTCACCGGCAAAGCTTTCGATTAGGGAAGCACTCCGACACCTGTCCCCTTACCGCTCGCTGACAGCTCTGTGACAGGAGGATCCAGACTGAACTCAGTCCTGAAGACGACGTGGGAGGTGTTTAATTAACATTTACCTCAATAATGCCCCCCCACCCCACCCAGCTGCAGTTTTATTATTTGGAGGTGAACGTGACGTGCAGAAAGGAGATGCTTATCTGCCCTGTACAAAGGCAGCTCAAGACCAACACTCACCAACAATCCCAACCACAACCCAATGAATTCTGAACCAGCTGGGGATGAGGTCATATGACAACACACAGCCAGTCGTAATAACTCACGTCTATTTCAAATACACAGATATACAAATGTTTCTTATATAGTCTTTATATGAAATGAAGCCTATAAAAAGATTAAATAAAATGGGTTAGAAGTGTTCAAGACAACTGCAATAAGCACAGCAGGGCCCACCTGGAGGTAAGAAATACAATCATTATTATTGAAGATCGTTAGAACAAATGTAATCAACCGTATGTGAACGCATCAAAACGGCATCCAGAGCAGGACCGCAATCACTGCCTGATGTCCCATCGGAGCTGTCCTACTGGACATTTTTCCAAAAGTAATTTTAAGCATTCATCACATTACTCTGGCTCAAAAAATTTGCTCCTTCAGGGCGATGCAAGATGTGGGGTTTGGGGGGAGGGGGGCTTTATTAAGTAGTGTGAGCTTAGAGTTTGCCTGATAACTAACCGCATGACTAAGTATATAATAATACATGTAGGCCTAATAAGATCTATTACAGCTCACAGCATGACTGTCCTCCCTACTGCTGGAATACCACCACACACCTCGACAGAGAAAGACGTGGTAAATGTCACAGGTGGTGAAGGCAGCAGGGATGGCCCTAATCTCCGTCTCCTGGGCAGCGGCACAGGTTTCAGAGGGAAAGAGACGGGGGTGTCTGCAATATGGCCATCTCCTTCCCCCCGGCCTCACAGTTTGACCTCAGCGAATGTGTCCACCAGGCCAGAGGGCTTAAAAATGATTAAGGAGCAACAGGGATCTAAAAACGGCATTATAATAATAAATATATAGATATGACAGACTTCGCCGACAGTCCTAGACTCATTTTCAGCATTTAAATTTTTTGCGTCTTTGCAATCCTCTCAAAATGAGAAACTCTTGGTGTGACCTTGAGGCAAAAAAAAAAAACAAAACACAACATGGGCACATTCCATAAACCAACGCTAATAGCTAATAACACATTTTTAAAGTCAGTCTGTGGGTGGATTGGACGGGATCATCTTGCCCGAAGTATGTCAATGCCATCACCCAAGGCGGCCCTAAAGCCAGCACCCAATCCCAGCAAGGGGAACAGAGGGTCGACTTGGAGGCCCCTTCTGTCTTGCTCCCCCCAACCCCCGCGCCGTTATGGCCAGGTGGCAGATCGTCCCCCCTTCTGGTCTCCCTGGCCAATATGGCCTAGCTCGTGGAGACCCACCACCCTGGTCGCATCGCCCGGCATCACTCCAGTGGGACCCGCCCATCCCAGGCAAGGTGGCAGGAGGGGGGTGGGCAGGTCCTACAAAATGCAGGCAAGGAAAGGTATCCCATACAGGGCTTGACACATATGAACCAGCCCGGCCCACTGTAATTTGACTCCCCCACAATAATCAAAAGAAAATGAGAGTCCTAAACCGGGGCCCTGCTAAAAACAGCAACTGATGATAATCTTCTGTGATTCAGAAATTGCTGATGGGAAAAAAAAAAAACCTTACAAACGCTCCTTGTTTACGCAAAACACTTCTAGAGCTCATTTATTTTCAATGAGAGCTGCAGTGCAGCTGCACAAATTAACCCAAATCTGCATATTTTTTAATTGAATCATATGTAATTTGCTGTAGGTTTTTTTTTTTAAATTTTTTATCAGTATCATGACTATTAGAATATCAATTATATAACCACAAATCATCTTGATAGTGAATTATATATAGCATTTAAGCAATTCCTGCTATAAATAAGGCCCGCTTTAAAAAGAGAGATGGGACATTTCTGACAGAAAACCAGAAATTCTTGATTCTTAGTTTCTGTGGATTCTTTCTTTTGACTGAGTAATTTTCAACTTTACGTCACGTCCACTAGTAGGAATCTACACTGCAAAAAAAAAAAACACTGCATTTGCAGAATGATATTTTCCTCTCAAGTAATATTTCAGCATCTAAATTACACAGAGCCCGGAATCTAGAAAGCAGCCAGCACGTCAATAAAAATTATTAGAGACCTTAGAATGGGAAATCTGAAAATTAATGTGTGCAAATTCAACTTGAGGCAAAAAAAAACTCAAACTTTTTTTTTTGGCTAGTATTGGGAAAAACACGATTGCCTGGTCATCACGCGATCCAATGCCCATCTGGGAAAACAAGCAAACAAACAAATCTAACTGCAGGTGAACTTTTGCTTTAAATATCATGACGATTCAAATCCGTTTGTGATGAGGACAGTGAAGGCTCAGGACCTGCCACCTCTGCTTTTGGCAAAAAAAAAAAATGAAATCATGGTTATGGCATGAAATCATAAATTACTATAATTTCTATAATTACCCGTATACTAACAGTTGCAATAATACATTACCGTAATAATTACTAGCATCACAAAGCAGCCACTGACAACGAATTGCAAATGTTATTTTTCTGCACAGCTACAGAGAAAAGGTGTTTCACCACAGCACACAAGATCATGAATGGTGAATGTTTGTGCCTAAACAGTCGTGTTACCGGGGTTCACAAACAAACGCGGGCGTTTGGCTGAAAAAGCCAAAGCCAACATCTCAATGTTGGGAGACATCAGAACCTCAACCTCAAAGACCTTGCTCCACCACAGCAGACTTAGGATTTCCCCTAAGTCCTCGCAGGCAAATGTTTCCATCCATGTTGCGATGCTGAACCAAAGCTAACACGCAAACATAAGGACCAGGAGTGTCTGGGGTGCTCAAATGGAGATGCCAGCCAATGATGTCACACCGAGCAACATGCTTCACCCTCGGAAAAGTCCGAAACTTTCTAGAAGTTTCACAACTCAATTCTACCACCACACTTTGTAGCTTCGAGAGGCAGGAGACCGAGGTGCTCTTTCAGACTGGTCTCCATGCCTAGCACCTTTGCGTTCCTACTAGAAGACCTCGTCACAAAACCAGATGTGACAAAGGGTATAATTGTGACACAGACCCATACACTTTGCACGGGGGGCCACAGCCTACACTGGATATCTGGGGGAACGTCCCTCACCGCGACACAGTTAATCATCCTAAACCTCCATTCATTTAAACTACGGGTCTCTCTCTGCGGAGACCACGTCTCAGCTGCCTGACAATCCACCCGGACACTCCCCCCCACCCTCCCCGAAAGGCCGCGCTCCGCCGCAACTCAATTCCTGGCTGGCCGACATGAAAGGCGAGGCTTGAAAAAGGGGAACGCGTGGCGTTGCACTCCATTGCATCAGATGCGACTCGCTCCGGATCTGCATTGCCGAAGGATTCATCATCCACAAGCCCGGCGACGTGCTTCAAACATCTGACGCGACAGCGCGGTTGCCTGATCCCGCCGTGGGACACGATCCATGCCCCCTAATAGTGACTTGCGACGCTATAAGAGTTTGCACGCTGTGACTTTGTGCGCCCGTTGGCTGGGATCACAGGCACCTGTCGGGTTGCCCCCACATCACTTTAATTGCTGATCCGATACGGCCTTCTCCATTTGGTGAGGATGCACCCCACCTGGAATGAGCCAGCAAGACAATCCATAAATATTCTAATTTAAACACAAACAAAAAACAAAACAAACAGCATCCTTTCAAGGAACTGGTAAAGCATGGGTGAGACAAGAATGAACACCACAAAACACACAGATACTTAATTTTACATTGAAAATATGTCCAGTTCCGTGCAGTATGGATTCCCTAGTATATATAAACAGAAAGTTAATATATTAATTAACTTTGCTATTCGCAGCATTCCAGATGTCGCTGAATCCAATCTTGAGGGTCAGCCGACACATGCTCCCACTCCCCATATTTGGCATGCGGGCCTACCAGAGGAGTGCGCACGCCCACCATCTACAGGGCATCCCGGAGGACACAGGGGCAATTAAATCGCGCCAACCATTACGCAGAAGTGACACGGACAGCTGAAAAGTGAGTTGGGGGGATTCAGAGTGGGGTGGGAAAGGGCACAAGATTTTTAAAATTTTAATAAGATCCTGACAGGTGCAACAGGTATGCTGTTTATACTTTTCATCTTGCCCATTTAATTTATTCATGTTGTCATTTAATTTGATTCATTATTCTTTGTGTTGTCACGTGTCTCAGAGCATCACACCAAGATAAATTCATCACTCATGAGCTTACTTGCCGAATAAACCTCTTAATGGGTGACGACAGTCATTTAAACAGGCCTCATTATTGATTAAAGAAGCAGACCAAAAATCCAGAAACCTAGCATTCTCAGGAGGGCCTTGGCTGTTGTACCCTTGAGCAAGGTGTTTAACCGGAATAGTTTCAGAAAAAAAAACAAAAAAAAAAAAAACACAAAGCTGTCAGCTAAGTATCCAAATACAAAATGTCAGTGGCCAACAGCAGTAACACCAGGGGTTCTGTACGGTTGAAGTGCAATTTTGAATTCTCCTTACTTAAGCTCCTTCTCCTGAGTCCACATCAGGCCAGACGCCTTTTATTTTTAGCTTCCGCCATCAACCATCAATACTGACACCGCTGGACTGGCCGTGCACGCGCTCACATGCAGCAGGCAGAACGTATACAGCGCCTTCTCTTGGGCAGCTGCATCCACCCACAACCCTCTGGCCTCGAATTCACATCTTGTTTTTTAATACATATAATTTCCCCCTCCCTTTCTCTATTTCTTCATGCAGTTTCCAACACCATTCTCAGCTTCAAAGCTGTTTTTTTTAAAACCCTGCAGGAAATGGTTTGTGAGTGCGGTCGGGGTGAACTGGGTCCCCCCCCCAGATCCAAACGTGGAGAGGGACCCGTCGCGAACTCTGGGTCCTCCCTCGTCACGACTTGAGTGGTATTTTTAAACCGGTCCGGCCGCCCAGAATAATGAATCACCTCCAAACACTGGGCAGGTCCAGGGTTACCGCACAGGGACGCCTGGGAAGAAGGGAGGATTTAGGGCAGCAGGAAGTGGTCGGGATCACTTACCTGGAGGGAGAAAAGAGAGGAAGGAGAGGGGGGAAGAGGGAGGGAAAAGGAACAGATTAATGCGGATTCTCACGTGTGTTACATAAACAGGAAGCAGGCTACCAGGTCTTCCGTATCAAGTAAATAATATACACAATGGAAAAGACAGACATATAGTGGCAGCGTTTAAGAGCTGGGTTAACATATGGTCGACACGTGGGATCTCCACACGTGGGGGGAGGTGGTCACATGATCCCAATCAATCCCAAAGGCAAGCTGCTTTCTTTTAAAGACTTCCATTAAAGGAAATGTACATTAACCTCTGAACTGGTCAGGATCATTAGCAACCTGGCAGTGCATCTGGATCTTAGAACCTGCCTCATTATTTATTAACTCCTACTGCGTTAGAGTTTTCTTTTTTTTAACCTCAACTTCACAAACTGGGGCTGTGGAATGGAACTGGAGAAGGTACAGAGCCTCTAGAACCATTCCTGGTCCAAACCATTTGGCGCTCTAAGATTAAAACCTATAGATAGTTCCTTAATTGCTGTGTGTTGCATCTACATCGCTGTAGATCACATTGAATGAGAAAAAAAATACACCATTTGTACATGTGTTTTTTTTCCTACATTCCATAGTGCTCTCCATGAGACAGACAGACAGACAGACAGACATGCACACAGGCAAGAGTGAAGCTTGAGGCTAGAGTACAGGGACGACCATTTATCCAGTACCTTGGGGCAGTTTTTAGCTTTAAGGGCCTTATACTCAAGGGCACAATGCTAAGACAGTCATCCTACTAGCCATGGAATTCGAACCAGTAACTTTCTAATCTCAGGCACCTAATCCACAAAGCCACGCACCATTTCCTTAAACAAAGAAAGGAACCGAAATTTAATAAATATATGTGAGTTAACATGCAAATCGCCAGTTACAGCTACCCCGCAGAACGGGGGGGTTCGGCTGAGGAAGTGCAAAGTCGGTATTTGTGTGCCAAGCAGGGATGAGCAGATGTAAATATTGGCTCTCTTGAAACAAACTCAATATTTAAAGTGATGTGTGAAGTAGTTCGAAGGATTGATCAGAACACGGGGAATTACCATTTCATTAAAGAAATCCTCGACGCTGCATGAGCTGTAAATTCCAGCATGCAGCGGTACATATAGGGCTGGATCCCCGCAGGTAGAGCACGACCTTCTGCCGCAACCCACAGAACTGCCCAATAAAGCTACTGTCCAGTTCTGTGCCGGAAGACCATTTCAGAACAGTTGGAGTGCAGTGTTGAACGCAATGCCACGGGACAAATTCACCACCCAGAGCTGCTTCCAGCACCACATTGATTTATACGCTACCATTAACAATGATGATTAACAGGAACTGTGCTAATAATGAATAATAGTTTATATGAAAGAAAGTCTTTTATAAGTGGCTACATTATGGGAGGCTTAAAGTACCTTCAGGTTACTCGGGGCTGCCACTGAAAGATGACAATGATGCACTGTAAGCTGAAAGACATATTTTGGAAAGACACAAACACACACACACACACACACACACAAACACACAATGGCATGACAGCAGTCTGCAGTCGACATGAGAAAACACAAACTCTAAATAAAAATGTCGGCCCATTGGTGGCCACCAACTTTTTCATGCATAGAAATGTTTATTCTGAATTTAAACCAGGATTCCAATCATGGCAGTGTTACTGTGAAGAGCTACAATCTAGACTCTGACTAGCAATTCTTGCAGATGAGGTAACTGAAATCTAAATTTCAGCCTCCAACGAAAGCACGGATTTTCAAACAGGCTGGAGAAAAATAGTTAGACTGTTTTTTTTTTTTTTTACCATGTCTGCCCTCAGGGGGAAAGAAAAATGCAAAAAGCTGTCAACTGTGCTCCAGACAGTGTACTTGGGCAGAATCCAGGTAAATGCTCCTTTCCAGATTTATTTCAGCACAGATGGGGGGGGATCAGCTTTCAAAAGCAGGAAACCTCAATTACACCGAATGACGACAGTCAGAAACGAAGCTGTAAAGGACGAAGAAAGTCAAAATGATCTGGTGCTTGTAATTCCGCCATCACTTCATATTACTGGTGAAGATTCACCGGGGTTTCAGTTTACAGGATGCCAACATAAAAAGCAAATGTAACCCCACCCCCACAACACGCAGTGTTTTTTTGAAAGAAGGTCAACATCATCACGCTACTTGTCATTGTCCCTCGCCTCAGTCCCCCCCCCCCCCAAGTGCATCGAGGCTCAGGATTAAGTCAGCAACTTCATGTGGCCTGTCTCATCTTCCAGAAAAAAAAGGTACTAGAAAACAAAAATAAAAATCAGATTGTCGCTGTCTTATATGACCATGTCCCCAAATACCATTGAGTTTACCTGCAATTACTGCACTCTTTCCCCAAATAAGTCCCGGGAGCCAATCAGGGCATGAGCAGCTCATCAAAATGTTAATGTCGCCTCCCTGGCTATGTCGGATAAGTGGCTGCGGGCACGAGAATATGGAACTGGAACGGAGAGGCGGAATTGCTTTCAGGAGTTGGAGGCAGCACTTTCTGCTGGGATCATACTAAATAATGCAAATAAAACAGCATGGCTCTCGAGTCAGTACTTCTTTTCGGGGAACTTCGTTATTTTCACAGACCCGGGGCTCACTGACAAGCTGCCTCTGACGCCAAGCAACGCAACTCGTCGGCATTGGCGACTGAGGGTGCTTTATATCGAGTTTCGGTGACACCTCCACTCATTTGTTCAATCTGTACGCATTAGGCCACAGCGGGTGGAGGCAGGACGGTCTGACAGCCGTCGCCTCTTGTATGCAAATATACAATAAATATGTAATGGGAGAACAATGTCATAAATAATGCAACGGCATAGGACAGAGGTTCAGACAGCGGGCCCGAGCAGGACGATGATGATGATGGCAGCAGTATTCTAAACACACAGTATACGCACAGACAGGCCGACGGACACACACAGACACAGAAACAGACAGACAAACACACACACACACCAGCATCCTGCGTCCTTTCGACAGCCACTCTGCGGTGCTCCGCGGAGCAAATGTGACTTGAACCTTGTTAAGGCAGTTCGACACATTTGAGAGAAGCCCCCCTCCCTCCCAATCCAGCTGCCGTGTGTAGGGACCGCCCAGTGACCTCCCCTCTCGCCCCCTGCCGGGTCCAGTAAGGGTGGTCTCTAATGGACACAAGCGCTGACAGAAGTGCTTTTCACCCATTTTGGCAGCCATAAGGACACTCTGGCAGAGACCCCCCACCGTCGAGGGTCTGTCTTTCGGGCATTACTATCATGAGACCATCTATAACCCAACGGCAAAGTGACAGGTCCCAGTACTGACTGAGACTCACTGTTACTGGGGTAATTTTCTGAAACCTCAAAAAAAAAAAAAAAAAAAAACGAATATTAACATCATTTCTCTAAGGACTCTCACAGCTGCGTAGGTCACGGCCGTGGGTGGGTAAATATGTCAGTTCTAAACTGATCTAAATAAAGTTAACAACCTAGATTACTCAGATTAGATTTAAAAAGCAAGCGTGTCCTTCGAGATAATTACTTAAATATAAAGCGGATTGTCTCATGGGAGTTTTGGCAGCACTTTAAACAGAGACCTCTCGAATTAAAGTTTAAGTTAAGCGTTGCTATAGAAATGCTATTAAACTTCAGAGCCGAGTAGGTGTGTGGGACAAGTAGATTCGCTCGAGTGTGTTTAGTCTGTCAGATCTGGTCAAGATCTGTGGATGGCTGTGAAAGCCAGCAGAGCCCAAATACGACGAGGGTGCAGCAGACGGCACAATTAGACATGCTAAGGTAAGGAAGAACAGCACCGACGAAGACTTGTGGTTGCATTAAATGCAGCAGGAAGACATCCAGCTTCAAAATCCTGGACCAGGCACGCTAAAACTCCGTAGTGACAGCCGGTAAATACTGGACGTGTGTTAAAGGGACGAGAGAAGTGGAGGATTATGGGGTCTTGTGGTCCCGCTCAGCACGTCATGCTGCAGATTACAATGCAGTGCCGAAAAGAGTAGTGAGAAGCGGACACCACGTGAAGCGACGATGTTGCAGCCTACCTCTCCAGTGAGAAGGACCCCGGAGTATACTCTCTACACCCCCCCACCCCCCAGGCACATTTGGCTGTCAGATTTTACGACTACAATCTTTAAAGCATTAACTGTAATATCCCGATTACGTTTCATGGACTCCATTATATCTAAGGTTGATATCCTGTACTTACACAGCAATAACTTGTTTGGATACAAATTAATATAAGTTGTGTCAGCCAAATATGTTGGGGGAGGTGTAAAAACTAAAGGCGTTATGGTTGGAGAACAACGACCGTCTCATTTCATTCACAGCCGTACTTTTTACGACACAGACGACCGAGCTTGGCATACTAAATCGCGAGCTGGAAAAGCATAAAAGTGTCAGGAAAGATCTCCCAGGAAGAAACCCGCCATTTTTTGCTAAATGCAACACTTGTTTTCACAGGTACTCGATGGCACGCCTCACGGTATTCCATCGTTCTGAGGTAAAAGGCCGTATGCAACAGCCCAGATGTGACCTAACTGACCCGGAAAGAGGTGCTGTAGCCATTGAAGGGCATGGCTCCGATTGCCGTGATGGTTATCGACCCAGCTATCTAGCAGTCGTCTCATGGCTAGCCTATTAAGTGTATTAAAGTTAAAGCCCATGTGGCCCCAGTAAAGCCGGAGAAATGAGAGGCAGGGGTTCAAGGAGTCTCACGGCGGGAGTGAAACCTCGTGAGTCGTACTTTGCGGTTAGTGCCAGGATGCGGCTTCTTGACAGCAGCTTCTCGAATTTTGGGGCGCTGCCCGCACTCGCATACGAAATGCCCAAACTCGACTCTCCTGAGCTCTTCACAGTTAAGAGAAACAAACAAACAAACAAACAAACAAACAAACAAAAAAGCCAAACGGCAAGAGCCACAAATGCACCTGGCTGAGCAACAAACTGGAGGATCAAAAGGCGCCCGCGAATAATCACTTGGTTTAACGTTACGACTTCTCCTAATACATCATAAATGGGAGGGCCTTAAATTACACAGTATAAAAATACAAGCATGGCAGTCCATAGATAAGCTAGCCATATCACACCTGCTCCATTCATACAATCCCTTACACAGCCCATAAAGTACTCCACTTTCTCACTGCCGAGATGAAAACAAACCAACACACTTGCCCTAAACATAAACCACTATTATACACAGACATGCAATTTTGCGTAGACGACACATCCCGGAAAATATTAAAGGTTATACTTAATTGCTGCTGCTTTATTAAAACCATTTAATGGGGAAAAAAATGTGTCACGTATTTCTAAATATATCAGAAACAGCCACAAGCTTCATTAATGCAACATATATTAGCTAAGTGCTATACATAAAACCTAAAAGGACCACCACACAGAAAGGGAAGCCAGTAATGAAATTAAGCGGCCCAGCTGCACAGAGGGTGCTGGAGCAAAGTGCAATCAAGCCATTATCAATAGAGAAGAGCTATGGTTGAGCCCATAAAGGCATCACACTGGTAGTTTGGTGATGCAGATTTCAGGCTTTGCAGAAGGTCAGGACCCCTTTATTCCAGTGGGCTGAAACATGGGGGGCGCAAGTCCACACCTGCCCCCTGAAGGCACAACAAAGTTGCCAAGAAAATACAAATTGTGTGTGTGTGTAAGGGATAAGTCACAACAAGGTATGCAGAAAACATACGGTGATGTGACCCATGTTAACGTGCACATCCATTCGCCGACGCACTCAGTTCCTGTGAGAGCTGCCATGGCAACAACAAACAAACCAATCTACGGCTGGCGAGGCTGTAGGATAACCAGCGAGGAAGCCTGCAGCTGTGGTCGATTAGTGTCAAAACATTATCATCCGCAATACTTCACTCTGCTTGGAAACGTGGCCCGGTGTACGGTCGCTAATTACGAAGTGGGACATCGAACACTGTGAGTCAAAACGGCGACCATCATAGAGTCAAGGAGTTTGGGCTCTATTCCACTGCCACGGACTTCTGAGGATGCCATCAAACCACTTTGAAATATGAAACACACCTGGCATATTAAACACGTTACATTGAGGGATGTGAGCTGTGTTTAAAGTTTTACTACATTAAAGCCAGTGCATTTCTTCATGTTACAGTTCTGCATTGATGGATAGTTATTGTAAAAAAAAAAAAAAAAAAAAAAAAAAAAAAAAGAATGGATGAATGGGGCGAATTGATACACACTACAACAAGGCCATTAAAACTCAAACTCCTTTCGAGTTGCGCGATCGCATTGTTTACTGTATGGTTATACAACAGCTCTTGACCAATCACAACACAGTATTTGGTTGGCAGTATATCAAGATATTTTATAAATACAATCACATGCCCAAGGGAAGTGAGACCAGGCCATGTCCATAGTGAGTCACAGAAAACAAGGTTAATGCAGGCAGCTCTGACCATTCCCACAGGAACCAACTACATCGATTAAAGAGCAAGATAATTAATAAATAAATAAATAAATACAAAGCCCACCGAGCAGTGCCATGGACAAGATGTCTTCAGATTGCAGCAAGCAGGAGCCCACAGCTGACTCGCCATCACTCTCAGGGCATGGGGCCAGCCCGGCATCACTGCCTTATTGAGGCCACACGTCAGGTGCTCTAATGAGCTATCAGCTACACGACAGCGCCGTAAATACCCCGAGGACCACTGAGGCCAACTCTAATGAATGCTGAGATGGCCACTGTACAGAAGGGCCTACAGGGCTCCCCGACTGTAGCCTGAGACTGGATGAAAAGTGGAACGATCTTCTGAAACCGGAGAACCCTTAGCAGACCCATTTCTGAGACTGACACTGAAAATGAAGACCTGACAGGTTCTCTCAAATGTGTTCAACTTAACACAGCAC
>JAACJT020022804.1:19805-30613 GCA_009936485.2 Gymnarchus niloticus | reverse complement strand
CGGCCCCCCGGCCCCGGGCGGGGGGGGGGGCCCGTGGAGGCAGGGCCGGGGGGGGCGCCGGGGGGGGGGGGGGGGGGGACTGTTCTATTCTTCTGCACCATGTTGGAAAAAAGACGTAGTCTAACTGTTAAAATGTTAGCAGCAGTAACACGCATCAAACTCAGTAGACAGCCATCATTGCTTTGCCGGCTGTAAAAGCACTGAACTACAGTTACATAATTACATTTGTTCAGATGCTTCAGACCCCAACTTCCAGCTGAGAATGAAGGATTTGTGAGAAGATTCACCTGAGCATGCAGTTTAAGATCTACAGGAAAAAAAAAAAAATTGTTTGTCTGCAAGGGTGTTTAAGCTATGATTTCATGTGCCATTATTCAACATCGATACATTTAGCGATATGTTAGTGATCTTTACAAAATGGACAGTGCAATTTTATTTTAGAATATATGAGAACAATGACGCCTCATGCAGACTACCAGCGTTATTTGAACAAAGTCATACTGCTAAATGTTCCAAGTATTGCTGTGTCAAGCTAGACTAATTTACACTCTCTGGGTCCTCCAGCAGGGCACCCAGGTAAATTCATTTATTTACCCATCTGGTGCCCTTAACCTAGAATCAACACATTACTGACTATCTGCTCATTATGTTTAACCCCGTCCTTACCGCTACCAGCCTAGTTCTGCATTGTTGGACTGTTTAATGCATCAGCCCTCAAAGCATAAACAAATATTTACATTTTGCAGATCAAAAAAAAAAAGTAACACTTATAGGCACTGAAAAACGCTTGCAGCGCTGTATGCGTACAGGACAAACAACATTGTGAATAAATCAGCATTTACTAGTCAGATTTTCAGAATAGTGTCTCATTTTACAGGAAGCGAGCCGTGCTTGCAGCTTCGGCTCTGAGGCTGCAGGGACAGTTAAAATTTAAGAAGAGAAACGATGAAGAGTGTGTATTGCATCCTATTCAGTGGAAACATGAGAGCGCACTGTGGCTCGGGATGCTGCACTGTTTGTCGCCTTACGTTGCCAGGGTTGGGGGTTCAAGGACCGCCTCCCCTCCAGGTGTGTGGGATTTCAATGTGCTCCAAATGCTGTGTGGTTTCCATCCTATGGCCTAACTGGTGTCTCTTATTTGTTCACAGTAAGGTCCCCGTGTTGACCTGGCATCCCCATCCAGAGCGGACCCCCGAATTCTGCTCTGTGTCCCGTTCAGTGTGTTTATCCCAGTGGAGTCCAGTGGTTCCTTTCTCCTACATGACCCCCCCCACACACACACCAAACTTTGGTTGGACGGAAGATTACTGTATGTAAAAAATGATAATCCTTCTATTAATAACAGTAGCTCACTGCAGAGAACTGGTTGAGAGAACGGGATGCTCTTGATGAATGGAGCGGAAGAAAGTAACTTCTCTTCACTTTCCAGGGCTGTTTCAGTTTGGGGGGGTGGGGAGCTCACATGTGCCACATCTGATCCTGCACCTCTTACAGGAAACCGAGAAAGTAAAAGTTGTCATTTTGGATGGTGACTTTCAACAGAGAGGAAATCATGGCTGGGATTAGGAACTGGGATAGCATATCATCACATCCAGGCAGACTGGAAGATGTTTCACAACTTTATGACTATTACCGGTAATTACTAGTTCTGCCCTAACCAGGACCAAAGAGTTTTCAGAACATCATGCACGTAAGCACCAGAGTAAGCGAATTACGAGTACTCTAGTGTTAATCAGTGATTATTTTCGAGTACAGAGTGCTATCATCTGATCAATATGAAATCGATAAGCTAACGCGGAGTAGAAAATAAAGTGACAGACATTCTGGGATGGATTTAACCGTAGGTGGACAGCTTTTGCCCTTCAATAAAATAGAGGCGGACAGTAACTGAATGCAGGTCCCACGAGGATGGAGAATTTAGTCAGATTGCCAGTGTTGTCTAATTGTTACTTGACTTGAATCTGGCATTATTTTAAAATCTTAGCTACCAGTTCAATAAGCTTTAGACCGTATGCAAAACTGGAAAAGAATTCATATTTTAAGTATCAGCTATGGAAAGTGGTTTCAGGCAAAACTTTTTCATTCAAATTATTTTCAAAAATGACAAGACTGGAGGATGTTTGTGATTACTATTTGGTTATTAAAAATACACATACATGACATTTATTTGAACATATTGTCAGTCACCGTAAAGTCATTAAAGAGGGTCATTGTTTAAACATACTCGAGGTTTCATTAATTTCATTAGAATGGTCTGTTCTTTGGGTTTAATTTGACAGAATTTTCATTCGCCTCAAGATATTTATAGAGATTCAGCGACAGTAACTCAACAGCAATCACCTATTCTGTTTTTCAGTGTGACTAATTAAGGAACTGTGGCTCTTTGTCCTGTCCTGTGTTTATGCATCACACTTTGGGGATAAGAAGACATTAATTATTAATATTTAGTCGACAGTTAAAATTTCCCGGAAACCATATATTCAATAGGCACTGGTGTGTCTTAGGAAGATATCCTGGTATGTTTTGGGGTTCCGGTTAATCAAGCATCATTTTAAGTGCCTGGATGACAACCTTTCTCCTGACACACACAGAGTAGCAATGCCTCACTATTTAAAACTTCTATACTGGAGAAAAAGTCTATTATACTGGGCTCTTGTTTACAGTAGGTCATTTTCAGGGACTTTGACCAAACCTTTGCCAAAAGACACTCCGTTCTTTTCTCACTGACTAATAGGCTGGTGTGGTAGGCGGTCACGGCAACAAACCCATGATGGTACGGAGTCAGGTCAGCCCAAAAACCTCCTGGAAGTCCTTGGCATTGTTCGCTCTCGACGTAATTATTTCTCAAATAAGAAGCTGCTTTGAATCGACTTTGTACATCAAGCCTACATTACCTTGTATTGGGCTTTATGAAGAATAAAGCAGGCCTGCTGGAAACGACCCACGTCCTTGGAGAGCATATTCATTTCCTTGGTAAGCAATAACTAGTTTCCATGGAAACTAGGCGACACTACAGCATTGTGTGAGATTAAACTTCACTGGGAAGTATCTTTCTGTGAAAAATGGCCCAGTTAAAATTCTACTGGGTACAAGGGTAAAAATTTTTTACATGAAACAAGATCTTATTTCCAAGCATAAGCTCGTGAAAACAGATCGATACGTTTTAAACGGACATAAACAACTCCTGAACTGTTTATCTGAAATACAGGTCAGTATCAAAATAAAGGAAACACGATTAGGGATACTGGCTAGGTGCTTCCACAAATGTGCTTTCAGAGTTAATTAAACTGCGTTCATGTTTAAGGGCCATTGTCCTGGGTGGGTCCAAATGCCTGCTACTTTGACTGTCGTGACTGGGAAAAGTCATGTGATGGACTTTGGAGGATTTTCGGGGGACACGCTTGGTGGGAGCCTTAGCAAGGATGACTGGTCCACTTGCTGACAGCTGACAAACGATGCCTGAGGGGCCATTAGCACAGGTGTCTGAGGGGTAGACATCATCACTCTGGTGAAAGCAAAGCCGAAAGCTCGCGTTTCTCCAGCCGTGAGTCAAGATGCAAGGGAAAGCAGAAGAATGGCTTTGAATCAGCTCACTGCTGATTCAGTCTAAGGTGTGAACAGCAGGCGGCTTCATCAAGCACCGTCTGCAAAGTACTTTAGTGAAAGGGATAATATGGTCGGCGTACAAGAGATAAATGCATTATTCTACCTAAAAATGTCCTTTTAAGTAAAGTTCCACAAAGAACAAGCTAGTAATCTACTAAGCAGTGGGGAAAAAAGGTCACACAGATCATTCTTCACTATTTCCTCAGCTAGTGGACCAGAAGACGTGCAGTGCATGCTGACGGAAGCCTACACACCTCGGCACCTGTTTCCCTTGGGGGAAAATGGAACCCCCCTTATGCAGTGGCATGACTTAGAGCCACTCACATCCTGTAGAGGGCGCTGTAGATGCCATTCATCCTATGGTGACGCTCGTTTCATGGGAGGGGATCGGTACCTTCCAGTACGATGGAGCCCCCCTACCACGGGGGATAAGAGACTAACAGTTTGAGGGGCGTAAAAACTGTGTAAACCGTGTGACACAGCTGATTCAGCCACTAACTCTCAACCCAGCTGAACACAGCGGGACATTCCGGAGTGGCTCATCAGGCGGCACGCTCACCAGCATCACCAAAAGAGTAAACGATGACTTTCATTTCTTGTAGAGCGACAATGCCATATCCCTCCAGAAGACACTTGTAGAACTGTGTCGATGCTATTCTGGAGGCTCAAGGTGCTTGAACGCTGTTCTATTGTCCTGAGTCAGAGCTCTCAGTACTCTTACATTCAGAGAAATGTGAATATTCTGAAAAGCTTTCATTTTGAATTTTGCATTGCGTCATACGACTGGCCTGTGCTAGACGTGTGGATAGATGTGCTTTACTGATTCATTCATCCTTCCTTCGTGTCTGAGTTTCTCAGCAAACAGAGCCTGGCCCAGCTGTACTCCCTGACTCCTTCATCTGATCATACTGCTCCCTGCTGCGAACACCCTAGTCCATTTGTTTCTCGCTCTAATTGCAACTTTTGGCCTTTGTGTTTCTCTCGCGGCGTTGTGTCCACCCCTTCTCCATCGACTCCCAGTAAACACTGAAAAGAGAAACCCCCCTCGCCACCGATACACCTATCCACCGATATCCCACTCCCAGAAGGCACCAGTCCGTTTGCTGTTTTCGCTGGAACTGCTCTCAAGGCAACTGTTCATGGTGCCTGTTTAAAATACTTCGACTTCCCATCATCCCGTGGGTGCTGGTGTGTGCCTCTTCTTGGTAACATTGGGCCATACTTGGCGATTAGAGCCAGAGAAAGGAATCGCTAGTCATTAGTGGATGAATACTCGTCCTTCAGCGTGACGGTAAACGGTAATATGTCCTTAAAGGTTTTAGATTCCCTTCTTAAGAGACGGGCAACAGTGACAATTGTGCATTTGTTCCATGACGCACAGATGAGGCCCAGAGGAGTTTCCGCAATAAGGATAACAGATGGGACCCTTAAAATCATAAAATCCCTCCTGCTTTTGTTTTCCGGTAATTAAGGCATCGGAGGGAACGCTTCAGACGGGCACCATCCAAAGCGTGGGCCCCCGGCCAGAGATCTGGGCACGCCGCACGGATTTTGCCGGAAGGAATGAGTATGCGGAAGCTAGGGAGAGTGGTGCCACCGTACTGACGTGTCCTTGACTCCCTCACTGGCAGTAGTTGTTCGCTTCCGGGATGTAGGTCCTCATCACTCGGCAATCCCACGCCATGTTCATGTTTGCATTCATGCGTGGACATTGTCTGGCCCATAATGCTAGTCATCAGAACAGAATAACGCAGGGATGACATGACTCAGCTCATTACAGTGGATGAAAAGTCACTACGCTGTGTCAAATAAACAAATAGATATCAATGAAAAACACAGCTATATGATTTGCATAAGCCCCCCGCCCCCACCCTCCATTTTCAAGTGCTCATTGGTAAAATGACAAAAAAAAAAAAATAATTCCCAATAAAAAGAAATCTGTAACATAAATCATGTTACTGCACCAATAAGGGGAATGTTGCTCTACTGTCCTAACAGCATTTCTCTAAAAACAGGGACTCCTACACAGGACAAACATAGCCAATGTAAATGTTTTTTTTTTTTGTACAAATTCCCTTTTTATAAAAACATTGACGATGGCAACACTTATAACCAAGCTGGTCCCGTCGTGTTGCGTGACCATCTTATTCAGACTCAGATTTCCAGCTGAAACATTTTCACATGACGGCACACAAACAGCCCCCTTCCTCAAGGAGAGGACCGGAGGATCTTTCCCCCCAAACAGCTCCATGCCGATCTGAAGCTCTGAGGAGGCGGTTTGCTTGCCGACTCGCAGCGATGAGGGGAGGCTCCGTAAAGGGATGCCTGGCGGATGTGTCCCGGGACTAATTATTTCTGATGTGAGGTACATTACCATTCTCACGTTGTCAAAAAGAAAGTGAAAAGTGTAGACAGTCAACATTGTTAATTAATGCAAATGCAACTGTGTCTTTTTTCAAAGCCCCGTTTGCAATTGATCATTTGCATAAAGAGGGAATGAATATTTGTATTTATGAACAAATCTAAAAGAAACACCAAGGGAACCCATCAGGGAATTCCCAAGGACCTTTGATTTTATACGTATCTTTAATATATATTTTGTTTTGAATACAGCACTTGTGGACCAACATATCTTATAATTAATTAACTGATTCTAAATTTTCATACGAAGCTTGATATCTCCTAGAAGACCAATGTTTCTCTCTGACTAGTTCTAACCAACTTCTAATTAATTAACTTCAGGTAACTGAAGCATGAACTAGAGATTCTAGTCCATTTCTGTGAGTTGTCAGGTTTAAAATGGTTTGTTTTAAATTCACCTTTCCAGCAAATATGTCCTTTGAAATTTGACATCACGTCAGACTTGACGTCGCAGGTTCTCAGCCTGGGCACCGCGTCGATGACTGTCCTTGTTTCTCGTGGTCTCCAGCTCAGGTTCCAAGTGCCACGTTCACCTTGCACTCAGACACTCACGCAAGAAACAAGTGCGTTATTGGCAGACGGAGTCTGCAAGGTGAGGCTGAACGATTAAGGTAGTCCGTTATCAAAGATAAATGTTGTGGATACACGGTACAAGCAACACTGCACACTTTTGGCATAAATGTTAAGGAGGAGGGATACACATTTCCAAAGTCTCTCTCTACTTTAATTTTAAGTTTCTTTTAATTGTCATATCAACCATATACAGGGTGCATGCCTTCAGGCCCACAGTTCGACGTGTAAACAAGCAGAATGTGAGCACGACAAGCCTGAGATGCCAAAAAAAAATCACAGCGTACAACATATATTGCAATAAAAAAGACCAGTGCATAAACGGACTGTGCAAAACTGTGCAAAGTGCAGACTGTTCTTTTATTCAGAGCAGACAGAAAGGAGCCGAGGTAGAGCTGGCTAAATTTGGGATTAATGGTTAATGTCGGCTCCCGCGTGGAAGATTACTTTATAAGCCAGATGGAGATAATGAATGCAATGTAGAGAAGATAACATTATAGTTGTTGATCAGGAATCGTGAAGAAATAGAGCCAGGACGACAGGGTGCGTGTAGAGTGAGGTGTGAGCTGTCTGTCGTTGACAGGTTTTAATAAAACCATTTCACTCGAAACGACTGTTTTGTTTAAGACCCTGAATATTTCTCACGGTTGGGAATGCCTTTAAAGAAGACCAGTGAGATGTCAGAGGTGTTGAAATAATGACTCGGTGAACAGAAAAAGTCGGCTAATGAGAAGATTTTAAAAGGTGAGACCTGAAGCAGACGCTAACTGGCACACAGAAAGGAAAATACAATATAGAGACTGAGTCAGTTTTGGGCACCTTTTTCTCTCCTTATAATCCAGAGTCAGAGAGCCATAGTTCAAACCCGTGGTGGTTTTGTTTATGTTCTGTTTTCTTGTTTTTACAGGTTCATTTTTATTTTTTGAACAAGTTTCATTTGACCCCGATGACACAATGGACCAAATGAGTTGCACAGTCTACTGCCAACATGCATGCATACATTGACCGCCATTGAACTTGTGCCTCACTGAGAAATCAACAGCTTATTTCCACTGTAACCTGAAGGCCTTTAAAAAAACACAGGAGTGTTGACGACAGGTGCAGAGAGGCGCTGGTGAACGCCCGTGTTCAAACATTACACCTGGGTACCATTGCATGCTGGGAAAACCAGCATGAGTGTAGACCATTGTGTTTTTGATTGTTATTTGTTCTTATTGATGACATTAACGGGACAATAGCTACAGACCCAGCAAAGTATAAGGTATTACTTAGCATTGCATTGATGGTTATGTTAGACCATGCGTTGCTAACCAACTATTGGAAAAGCGTAGGCAGGCTGGGGCTTGCTATAAACTTTATAAATATTGCAGATTGTTGTTTGTCATTCAGGTCCACTCACCTGCTGAGCTGGAGCATTGAAACCGATGCAGAGATACAAAATTCGAAGCAGACGACAGAAGCATTCACCACACTCCCCACACGGAGCATGCATGCGTCTCGCTAGTCCCGCGGAGCTCGAAGACAGGCTTTGAGCACCGGAGGGATGTATTAATGTCGGGGCTTCTTCGAACTTTACTGAAGCTGTTAATAATGCCACGTTTACCTCCAGGATCCATGTCAGCGACATCACAAATAACCATAGCACAGCTGTCAAGCAGGCCATGAATAAAATAGCTCCTCTGAAAAAACAAGTACTCAAAACTTCTAAACAGTATGTGCGTTCCAGTCATCTGGGCCTGTCAGCGCTGTGTCAGAAAGCTCTCTACAAAGCTTGTTCGGAATACTACTCTCTGTTTATTCATAGATAAATATAACCAATCCGTGTGGGCTTTTTAAAACAATAGCTGACCAAACAAATCAACTCACTAATGCTTTATAGCAGTGCTTGCTAATGTTTGCTTAGGAGCGGGCTACACAGGGCACACTCTAGATGGTACGTCAGCCTGTCGCAGGGCGCATGCATCCACACACACTTGCATTCACCACGGGAAACTTTGACATAGCAGTTAACCTAACCGCAAGTCTTTAGACTGCAGGAGGGAACTGTCAAAGCACAGGGAGAACAATATAATGCAATCTAATGCCTGGGAGGCTAAGGTGGGACTCAAACCAACAACCCTAGAGGCCACCATGATCCCCAAACTCAACCCCACTCAACAAATATTAACTTGCTAAGCAGTTGAAATCATAGACTCTGCGTAAAAACTCCCAGGAACTTTCAGCTGGTTTGTGAATCAGAAACTTCTCAAAACAAGACCCACCAAACAAGAAGCCACATGTTGTACTGGCCTTTATGCAGACTAAATGACTGTCATATTCACTCCACATCCAGAACAGGCTTCTAATAGCTTTGAAACATCGCTAAACTTAGCCATCTTTTAACCTTTTGAGATGTACGTGTTTATTTTTAGCAGATGGGACTGCTGTAATGCTCAGAGCACATGCTGTCTTCCTTGCAGTGTATTCAGAATGCTGCAGCGTAAATACAACCACATTACATCCGTTCTAATGCCTTCCCACCCATTTCCAGTTGAGCAGAGTACAGACTTTAAAATCCCTCTGCTCTCCTTCAAGGCACTGAAAGCTCAGGCCCCTGCTTATCAGACTGAAATGATTAAAGTCTACAGTTCAGAAAGCATGCTGGGATTACAGAACGCAGGCCTTCCTGTGAATAGTCACATAAACAGAAGGACTTGGTAATTAAGGTTACAGTATTGTCTGCCAGCCTGTGATGGACGCCCCCTCAGCCTGGGTATTTAAATCCACACCACAGATCTATTACTTTAGCCTGGGTTCCCAAACCTAAGGGATGTGCTGCTGTTTTCAACCCACTGCCTTGATCTCTCCTCCTTATGGTCCGACGGTCTGTAAGTGGGCCGGGTTCACGCCTCAGGCAGGTGAACGGAGTACTGAAGACTGCTCTGCAGATATCTGAAGACTGAACTGACCTGCAGACGACGTATCAGAAGACAGACCCTCTACTCTCTGGCCTGTTTATAAGGGCAGCCAGTCACCCTTGAGTCCCGAAAGGGTTATTTTGCCATATCAAAGTTTTGTTTCCTCTCTTCCATTGTGCTCTGGCTCTTATTGAACATCCATGTAGACTAATGTTTCCCTGTAGCAGTAAGTGCCACTGACTCTTAACAGTATTGAGCCAACCACATGTTTAGATAAGGAGTGCTATTTAAAAATAAATAGAGTTTTTGCTGTTTCTTCTTTAATATCTTCTCCCCTCCACAAATATGTGTTATATGCTTTGTGTGACATGACGGATTCCAGGCCTGGTGCACGATAAAGCGGCCCAGATAGAGAAAGGTCACCCTTTGACTCACTGTCGGATGGTTAGAGAGAAACATTTTGAACTCGGTACGTCAGTATTGTGTTAAATGTACACCTTGCCCCACAAATGAATATTAGACTGGATTTGAGCTGTTTCGTATGAAGGGTCTTGGCACGTTGATAATACGTAATTAAGAAGCAGGCATACGGCTTAGTGTCAAGTAGACGAGGCAGGCTGTTCAATCATGCTACCTGGGTCTCCCTTCCCCTCAGAAGCCCCCCAGTCCATCAAAAACTTTAACTAGATTTACGTCATGCTAACCAGCTAACCAGTGTCTCAGAATAAACCTTGACGTGGTTTGGTGAAAGAGCCTCTCAAATTATTGAATGGCAATGCTTAAAAGTTGTTCTGGATGAAAGCAATACCACTTAAGTCGAGATTTACATTATTTTGCCCTGTATGGTTCATGGAACTGGGTTAAATAAAAACAAAACAACTCATTGAAGGCATATCGAAAAGAGGGGTTTATGACCTACCTGAATTCCTTTCGCTAAAAGAAAAACAGAAGGTGCAACATAAATTCAACAACTCAAATTAAATTTACAGGCTAATTGCTAATATTATATAAAAGAAATAAGAGATTGCAAAAGTAAGACCAAAGAGAATCTATCTTCTAAGCACTTAGATTTCAGTATAGGACTACGGGGAGGTAAAGAGCCTATCCCAGGCAACACAGGGCGCCAGGCTGGGGTACACCCTGGATAGGATGCCAGTCTATCACAGGGCACCAGGCCGGGGTACACCCTGGATAGGATGCCAGTCTATCACAGGGCACCAGGCCGAGGTACACCCTGGATAGGATGCCAGTCTATCACAGGGCACCAGGCCGGGGTACACCCTGGATAGGATGCCAGTCTATCACAGGGCACCA
>JAACJT020022804.1:0-10424 GCA_009936485.2 Gymnarchus niloticus | reverse complement strand
CATTGAGCTCTACAGCACAAGGCCTCACCTTCAGTCATGCCGTAACCAATGAGCTCTGCAGCAGATGGTCTCCCCTTCAGTCATGCTGTAACCATTGAGCTCTGCAGCAGATGGTCTCCCCTTAAGTCATATTGTAATGCAGACCCACCACAAAAGATTGAAAATAAAGCAAATCTTGGTTACATAAACTGGGGCAAGCCAGTCTGACATACAATATGTCAAATGTACCAATTCAATGTCAGCTTGGAACTTGACACGCGAGTAGAAAAATGTCACCTTAACATGAATAATTTGTTCAGGCTTTTTTTTTTTTTACCAAGTGACTGAGTGGTACCGTATTTATATGTGGTGAGGGATGTTTAAGAAATTCTCACAAACATTTAACACTGCAGCTTCATAGTCAGCCAGCCCTCAGTGTAACACAAAAACTTACTGGATCTGGAATCCATCTGAGATATTTTTTGTTGCATGAAATACTGAACACTTGATAGACGTCAGTGTCAATATCAACTTAGCGAAGTCACAGACTTTTTAATTCTAGACAGTTACCAAAAAAATTAGACCAACTTATCAACTTAGCGAAGTCACAGACTTTTTAATTCTAGACAGTTACCAAAAAAATTAGACCAAAAATAATTAAAACAGAGGATTTTAGTAGACGTTATTTGAGTTTCTGATTATCCCTGTAGATGAAGCCCAAAGACCTGCGCTTCATCTGCAAAGTGCTTTAGGACCCAGAAGGTAAATGTCATTCATACGTAAAATTAGAATTACCACCCTTGTTTTTATTTCTGTAGGGCCTCATCCTAATATGATTCTTAGCCAGCGTTACCAAGATGGATAGCTGGGTGTCATCAGCCCCTCTGGGACAGCCCATATCACATTTAGGATCATGATTTCTGGTGACGCTGTACACAGTAATAACCAATGGTTAGCTATGATTCTGTCCAGCATTCAGATCTGCTCAGCTGAACAATGACCTGTCATCTTTCATGAAAGGTCACACAACGCACAGAACCTCCAACCAGGGGATATCAGCAAAAATAAACATACTTATGAAGAGGTCAGAATAATTGCTAAAATTTATAATATATCCAATGCACAGCCTATGCGAGGTGTACCCCAGCTGTGTCCTGTATTCTAACAGCAACAGACTCAACGTCCTCTTGCAATAATAATCAGGATAAGTGGTAAGAAAATGGACAAATATATACATATGTCGATATGAGAGAAGAATATTATAAAATCATTACAATACTATTTCATGCCGTAAAGGAAATAGCCAGTTCTGCATTAGTGGTATTTTTCCCCACATGGAAGAGCATGACACAGTTATAGAAGGAGATAGCTCTGTATTAGTCGTTTGTCTGCGTATGCATTGGATGGCACGGAGAAATAGCCTCTCTGAAACGATATCATCAGATTTACCGAGCAGGCAGAGGGCTGGATGGACGTGGGTTTAATAGCACGAAAGAGTTACGTGTGTTTTCAAGTAGGACATATGTTCCAGACAGGTGGCTTGTAGGGTAAAGGAGAGGTCAAGCTCGAAATTTAATTTACCAACCAAACAAATTCAACATTTCATTTGGGAAACATTAATTAAATGATTACAGCTGCGGAGAAGAGAACGAGGAGCATCTGTGGGGGGAGATTTATTATTTTAAACCCGAGATTAAGATGACTTCAGGTGGCGAAAGTTCAGTTCATTATTCTTGTTGACTTTGGTATCTGTTTCAACGGTAGATGCTGGCACCCAGGCTTTGAAAATGACTTTGGAACAAACTAATGAACCAATGAGAGCGGCCGCTTCTGAGGGAGCAGAAGGCTCTGATTCGCTGTCTAAAGAAAAACACATACACACAGAGTAGCTATCGCCTTTCATCTGGCTAAACTCATTATCTATCAACTGCAGAAAAACTGGACTCTCCATCTCTCTCTCTCCTTTGCTTGATTTAACGCCCAGCCGGCTGCTATTTGATGAAAGAGCGTGGTGCTGTTTAAAGCCAGATCTTCCCCAGGGAAGCTGTCTGGGTGAATTCGGGCTCAGGCTGTCCGACGTGCGGCGGGGGGGGCCGAGGCTTGCAGACGTGGGATGACATGATTTTGGAAGGGGGAGTCCCTTTCAGGAGGTGCCCTTTGAGATGATTGGCAAGGCCCACAGGGGGAGAGCATTATAAAGAAACAGCTCAGGTGCATAGCTGCCTTCTCAGCAATTCCATTGAACATCCCCCTGTTTCTCATTGCATATTTTTTCAGAGTTGATACCATGTGGCACAGATGAAAATCATTACATTGAATTAGAGCGGCTTTCTGTCATCCACACAGTTTCTGTTAAAAATGACAGTCAGCTTTAATCTCTGGCTGGTCAGTTTTACGGCAGCTATATTAACAAAATATTGCCATGAAGGATAAACACATAAATCCATGTTACAGAATACCGACACGCCTCTCCAAAAAATCATTTTGCATCTGCTTGTTCTGGTCAGGGTTGCATGGTAGTCAGCAGAGGGACCAAAGCATGGATACACTCTGGGATGTGAATGGTAATCAGAGAACATGCCAATGTGGCATTCGAACCCGCAACCGTGGAGGTGTCTCGGACTTAGAAACCATGCAATACTCTGTAGGCATTTAGCTTTGCATCTTAAGCGTAAGAGAAACTAGAAACGGAAACTAGAAGTCGTGCGATATATTTATCAATTATAAATTATCACAGATATCATTAACCAATAAACAGATCACAGCAGGAGCTAATTGATGAATATATATTGCATAGGAGACTAACTTATAAATATCACAGAGGACATTGTAAATGTCAGTCATTTCAAAAATGTTATGACAGAACTTCGCGTCTTTACAGGATCTAATTATCCTGATGAACAGCACTAATGAATTCAGGAAATAAAAGCCATATTTTTCCCCAGCGATTGAGATTTACGGCTCTGTCAAAGTGACCAAAGACTGACAGAGTTTTTCTTTGTCGGTTCAAAAAGGAGCCGGAAAACATCAGTGGAAAAACATGGTTTGCATTGCGATTGTAGAAGTAAACAGTTTAGAATTCTAATCGATCATTGGTCTGTCCTCATGTTACACTGATTATCTATTGTCTATTAAATAAGCTTACAAAAGAAAGCTACATGTAGCTAGACATGAATTATTTGCCAGCGTAAGCACTGGTTGTTAATGGTGTGCATTTATATTACTAATTACAAAATATTTTACAAATTCTAATGGTATGTAATACTATTTTCTTAATGCATACTTTGAAGTAAACATTTACGTCATTGACTAAACACACCTTTAAACCGTGGCAGGTAACCTGAAGGGAACAAAACACTAAAAAAGGCAGACTTCAAATGAGTGGCCTGTGAATTAGTACCATTCTGTAATCACCCGAGCAAACTTCGGTGCAGATTACTATCAGTTTTCAGAATACACCTGCGATGACACCTGGCCCTATTTACGTTCAAAAATGGCTGCCCCATGGGAGCCTAATTTCTGTGGCTTTTCTGGGCAAGCAGCAGAACATGCAACCGTGACACAAAGCGTGTTCCTTGTGGAAGTTTTGTATATTCATCACGATGGCGGATTCTCACGGCTGCTCTCTGTGATTTGGAATCGTTATGTCTGGATCTGGAAAAAAAAACTCTGTAATACACGAGCATCCTACCAGGGTTTGGGGTTTGAATCCCACCTCCTGCTCTGTGTGTGGAATTTGTATGTTCACTTTCTGCTCGCGTTTCCTCCCTAAATCGCCCATAATGTGGGGTACGTGTCCCCTGGGGAAGGGCTGCCATCCCATCCAGGGTGTACCCAAGCCTTGTGCCTCACATTTCCTGGCTCACTGTATAATAATTCATGGAAAACTACTGGATGACACCAAACATTTGAAAAGGATGCTATTGCTAATTTCACGATACCAAGGTAAAACTGCCTGTCCGCTTCATCTCAGAAGGTTCCTAGACACATTATTTCCTGGCCCAAATGTGTCTGTATATTTCATCTCCAGTCTTTCTTTCTTCACGTTTACAATTTTGCAACCTTAATCATTCTCGTATCCCAGAGCACAACAGGTTAACAAACACTCAACAAAATAACTTTACCAGACATACCACAACCCAATAGCTTACTGAAAGGAGGAAGCAGGCTTTTCTGAATGACGTAAGATAAAAGTACACTCCCTTGGAAATGACCTTTCATATGTAGCAAGTATCTTTATGGACATAACAGAGGCCAGTAAGTAAATAAAGGTAAATATCTGGGTGACATTATCCTATTCCCCTGAGCAAGGCATTTCATCGAAATCGCATTAATAAATACATCCAGTTGCCTAATTAGCCAAAAGCATCAATTTGTAAGCTTATTACCAAATGGTTATTCACCTGCGCAAGCTTTAGTTAAAAGCTTTAGAAAGGAGCACAGAAGACTCCGTTAATACAGCCTTAGAGAGACCCTCTACGTTTGTTGGCGCATTACGATCGTTAATCGGCTTCATCTGCTTAAAGCAAAGTCCTCTGCTTCAGCAGGAGGGTTCATTCAGAGCGGCTAAACAGCTTTGTTAGTCAGTTTAGATAGCCAAGTATATACGACACCAGCAATAGGTGCTATTCAATCACCAATCTGTCAGATCCCCTGGCAGACTTGCCCAAATTTGCTGTGACAGTGAGGGGTTTCCTCAATAAAAGCCCCCACCCGTTTCCAAGCTCACCTCCCCGCCAAGACATGACGACTACCCCGGTCTAATTAAACAGGGCAAGTCTGTCCCCACAGACACCGATGGCTGCGAGCATATTTGCAGCTCTTGAGCATTAATGGCTGATTGCACGGGAGTAAATTAGCCTGCCACTACCTGTCCTCGTGACCCCCTGATTCAATAAATCACACCCGAGTAGCATCTGGACGATTAGAGGACCGGTGCCCTGGGGCAACCAAGGCCCATTTTGCATATCAACAGACATCCTGTCATGGAGCACTGGGCTTTGAGCAAGATTAACACAAGTAAAGGGGTGGAGACGTATTTTAGTAGATCTGACTTGAAAGAATTGTTTCCATGAACGGGGAGAAGCAGCTCAAATGCGTTTAAAAATAACCATGAAGCTGCACGCTGAAAGATTCGAGAAATTACTTATTGAAACATGAGGAGCATTCATTTGCAGTCCGCAGGGATTTAAGATTTCTGTCTTCCCAGGCATATATAATGGATGCCTTAATTACAAATAATGAGTCGTTCCCATGATGCACGAGACCTAATGTACTTTCTAAGTGAGGAAACGGAGCCGCCTTTCAGCATCTCCAAGCAGCATCCGTGGCAAAATTTGTCATGCCAGAAATCCCGCGCGTGTGGCAGGATAATGTAGAGCCACGCCTACAGGTGACACGCAGGACAACATCACCAGAAGAGCACGGCACAGAGACTGGCGCAGGGGGCTTAAGCTGGGCTGGCGGACTCCTCTACCAGGGACTCTGGGAGTGCTTGGCTTGAACCGTGAAGCCAGCGGCGCGCGGTCCGGCCGCCCCGGCGCAGATGGCAGGCGTGGGCAGGCAGAGCTTAGAAGCTGGCATTCTGCAGACCATGCGACGCAGGAACGGGGAGAGCGAGGCCCACCCGACTACAGAAGACTTCCACACTCAGATTTGTCGGCGGTGTGCTCGGCTGAGTTGTTCTCATTCTCTAAAAATATATACAGTAAACAAAAATCACTTAGAATTTTCATAGAGTGACTTAATGTTATTTTTCCTTTTGTTGCAGTTCAAACAGAAAAAATAATGTAAAAAATCAAGAACCTGAAAATATAGAGAATGGGTGTAAGTGGGGCCATTTGTTCCAGGCCCTGTAATCGCTCAGAGCTCACAAATATGTGCAGCTGTGTGCAACATACTGTGCATCACACATTCTGGAGCCTCCTCTAGCTGTGGGTCCCTAGAATCATCACCCCCTGAGGTAGGGCCCTGGGTATTAATACATATAGACAGTGCAGCAGTTATTCCCAAGATTCAATTATGCTGGTGACTCAACAGAGGCCCAGTGACTCAGTGGGTAGCACTCTTACCTAATTTCTTCATGGTTGGGGGTTAATTGGTGTCACTGAGTGGGGTGGTGTGGAGCTCAGAGGGTTATGGATCTGTACCCATATGCAGAGGTCATGGGTTTGAGTCCCATGTCCAGCAGAGTAGTCATCTGGTTACTCTGTGTACTCTGGTCTTGTGCTGTTATCTGTAATGGGCAAGAGGCTGCCTGTGACTCTGAGCAGAATAGGCGGACGGATGATTGACTCCAGACAAGGCAAATTGAGTATGTGTTAAAATCTTGGTGCTGCCAATGACTCTTGACGAAAACAAACAAGCGGATTCTCGGATAAATCAAGCCTGAACTTCAAGTTAAAGAGCTGATGTTCAAATTGAAGTTAACTTACTTTCAGGTTAACTATCAGAACATACAGTGCATTGAAGAAGACCATGATGCTTGGAAAAGTTGAAGCTTGAAGAAGATGTACAAAAACACAGTGGATGAACTCAATCATTACAACACAGTGAAAGGCCTGAAGACTCAGACAGATGAAATGACATTCTGGAGGAATGCTATTTCTATGGTCACCTGAAGCTGACATCCCCTTCAAGGTGTCTTCTGCTTCACTTCCTGCGCTTGTAAAGCTGAGTTCCAGCTCCTGAGGTTCTAACACCTTTGGAAAGTTGATGGAAGCGTTTCCAGGATAAACACAAGCACTGCTAACTATGCAGATGAATTTTTGCTCAGTGTTATTTTGAGAGTTTGATTTATTCCACGGGGGTTCTCTAGTGTCAGTAAGAATGTAAGGCCAGTTTGTGTCTTGTTTTCATTCTTTAGATGAAAGTACTGACCAGCTTGGTCAGTTGGCGTCAATCTGTCCTTGTTTCTTGAGAAAGATTTCCGTGGTCTATTCAGACAAAAAAGTGCCCCTACGTAGTGAAAGCTGTTTTAAAGTCTTTCTGCTTGATTTTTAGCCTCAATTTAGAAACACCAATTAGCCTGAGCGCAGGTCTTTGGATTGTGGGGAGAAAATCCCACACAACACAGGGAGAACATGCAAACCCCACGCACACAGAGCAGAGATGGGATTCAAACCAAGAACCGGAAGGTGTGAAGCAAGAGGGCTATCCACAAAACCACCATGCAATCATTCTCATCAACTCAAATTAGCAGACATAAGTGTATTGATTTCATTCCCTCCAAAATCATATGGCCATCCTCTCCTCTGCCCCACAGTGTACACCTCAGATGTGGGCATCGCTGCCCAGAATGGATTCAGCACAGCCCTTGTGCATTTCAGTGTTTTGGATTTGACCCCAACTAGAAATGATCAGGTGCATCCAGAGTATCAAGGCAATGTTCATTTGATATTTTTTAACTTGGTTCACCCACGGCCTGACTTGCTTTTCTGTCCCAGGGATTTATCGTCAGCTCTCACACAGTTGATAATAAATAAAACAGATGCCAACACTCGATCAGTTCTTCACCAGAGTAAACTGAAAAAGGGCAGCAGGCTGCCCGACTCTGGGTGCAAGTTGGAAACTACCATCATTCAGAAACGATGCCCATGGAGCCTGCATGAATTTGATTGTAACGACAAGGGGGGTATATGTTTATTTGGGAAATTGAGGCAAGATGTTGGGAGAGGTGCTAAGAACAACTGTCCTTTCAGCTGGAGAAGTTTGCCAAGTTCGGGAATGCTCGTTAAGATTGTTTCGTTAATTACACAACGGCAGCCTGGCTGAGTAAAAAATTCTTATTCTACTTTCTCAGGCACAGATAAACGATGTATCCTGGGTAGTCTAAGGCTCCATGACTCCTTTACAAATCAAAAGTCACTGTTGGCCTCCTCAAATGGCATCAGACATCTGAGTGCTTTCATAAGGAGACGTAGAAGTGCAACATTTAAGCCTTTTTTTGGTTTTTTATTTACCCAGCAGCTAAAAGATAAGGATTAATATGGTCATTTTTGCGAAAGATCATATTACCTTTTCAGTCATACTATATTCAGTGTTATTATGGGATCCTAAATCAATGAATGTTTTCAAGTGTGAGAGATGGGTAGGTCAAAACAACTGACTTTCACTTCCATGACAGCGGTAGGCTGCACCCCTTGTCACATCAGCATGTCATTATTCGCTAGTTTACATGTCAATATGTAAAAGTTGGTCTGTGATTGGACAAAGATTCTTCGACTCCATCCACCTGGCAGGTATACAGTGTAAGTCCTTGAAGGTTTTCCTCACTTAAACGGTTTGTATAAGCACGAAGACAGTAATACGTGTTAGAAACACACCTCTAACACACCTCTGTGCCAGCAAGTCTGGTTTATAGTAGGTTTCTGTCCAGCAGTGAGGAAAGAGATTCCTATTCATTTGGAAGCCAGACTGAGTCTTTTAGAGGGCACTTTTTAAAAGGGAGCTGCCCCAGACAGGTCAGGTTAAGGGCTTTTAAAAGCAATAGTCTGTCGTGCTGTGGATTTTAGACTTTTCTAGGTTGCTGGATCCAAACTGGGGTGTTTGTTTAAGGAGAAAATAAGCTGGATGATAAAAAAAGAGACCTGTAGGATCAGAAGGTCTGAAGTTGTAACCAGTGACTACTAAACTTTACTTTCCAGTTTAGAGGAATGGAACAGATTTCATGATCAAAAGGAACAAAGAATAGATTTTCTTCAGAAACAAACAAAACAAAAGCAAGAATGAAAATCACTGACTTCTTATGAAAGGAGTCTGAAGAAACAAAAAAAAAAGCGTTTTGTATGTCCGTTATGCAGGCTTCCTGATAATGAGGCTGGTGATTATAGGAAAATGGCATCTAAATGTAAAAGCTTCAGAGGGTTTCAGGAATCTGAGCTCTGACATAATGGGCTTTCCCTGTGTTTTCACCTGTGATTTCAGGGCAGGTGTCTGATTGTCTGGTTTGCTTTAGAAGGCTGAATCCATCCTGACAAACATTCCCAGGGAATCCAGCTGGCAGTGGGCTGCTGGCTGTCTGTATTGGCCAGATGTCAGGCTGTCTTACCCCTTGGAAAATGTTTTTCCTATTAAGAATTTCAGTAATCCCTTAGCTACATTAATAAAACAGTGAGGTTGAAATGAAACCTTCTCATTGCATTCTGTAAGGGCTTGTTCTACACTGCTCAGTAATACAGAGTATTTTTTAATATTAGATTTTAAATATTAGACTCAAACTTCAAAAGACAGATATCAAAGAAACTGGGACGTTAGGCCCAGGTATTAATTTCTCTTCACAAATTATGCATCATCTTCAAGCCCTTAAATGTTTTCCTAGAATAACGCGAAGGGTGTTTTTTTAACTCAACATTTTAAAGAGGCAGACCCAGGACACACAAGAGGGATTAGAAGGGAATGCCTGGGAATGTCCAGGAATCTTCTGGAAAAGTGTCTACAGCCTTTGAGGGTCTGATCTGACCTGACAGATGTTCCACCACCACAAGCCTTACATGGAGAAACAGCTAGATGGATGGATGGATGGATGGATGGATAGATTGATTTTAACAAAAGTTTGGGTTCAAGCCTGTTACACATTACATTCCAATTTAGTCCATTGTGCCAGCTGTAAGGTAAAAACATTGACCCCTACAGCCTTTCTGTTGTAAGACAAGGCCTGGCTAGGGTATCAATAATAATAATAATAATAATAATACTGTATCATAGGTCATCATGTGCTATGAATGTGCAGCAGTGATTTTCAAGCACGCTGAAATCTCATCTGCTGCTCTAAAGTGAACAAGCATTTAAGCAAATGACTCCAAAACCTCAGCAAAATTTACATATAGACCTGAAATAAATCTTTTAAAATGTCAGAGGAAAAAGGCTAATAAACGAGAGACAGAAAGGACATGATATTTTAGAAACAGAACAACAACGATCGTGTTACTGATACAATCGAGACTAATACACCAGCAGAGGTAGCTTACATGGAACTCTGACTAAGATTGAATAACAGCAGTGATACCTTTAAGGAAGAACTAATGATGTATGGACCTGTCATCGGACAGCTGTAGGCGGTGTGGTGATCTGGGGGTGCCACGCCTCCTGATCACCTGATCCTCAGGACCATAGCCCATGGCCCCCCTTAACTGGGGCCTGCATTCTGCAAAACCTGCGTGGAATGAGGAAAGAGCCACAGCAGGAGCCGGTTAGCAATATTTTAGCACAGGTTACACTGCTTTCAGTAGTCTGAGTTTAACCTGAGTTTATATTTTAGCACAGGTTACACTGCTTTCAGTAGTCTGAGTTTAACCTGAGTTTATATTTTAGCATGCGTTACACTGCTTTCAGTAATCTGAGTTTAACCTGAGTTTATATTTTAGTACGCGTTACACTGCTTTCAGTAGTCTGAGTTTAACCTGAGTTTATATTTTAGCACGCGTTACACTGCTTTCAGTAGTCTG
>JAACJT020022803.1:13411-30616 GCA_009936485.2 Gymnarchus niloticus | reverse complement strand
CACACACACACACACACACACACACACACACACACACACACACACACACACACACACACACACACACACACGGCGTGTGCTGGACCTCCGGACGGGGACCGTATCCACACCTTTACCTGGCTCCGCAGGTCCCGCAGGTGAGCCATCCCGTCGGGGGTGAGGGCGGCCGCAGCCCCGATCCTCTCTTATTCCTTCACTCTTTCTTTCTTCCTCCTCCTCCTCTTCCTAAGACCCTCTCTAAGCAGCCTGCGAATCTGTCACTCCGCGCTGTTTTCGGGCTTCGATCGGCCACTTCGCGGAGCCCGCGGCCAGGCCAGGAATGTTAGGTGCTGTTTAACTCCATCTATCCCCACGGCAGACGGAGGCGGAATCTCGACTTTGCGTATTAACGTTTAATTCCGATCAAAGAGGAATCCGCCTGGTCTTCATTTACTGCTTGAAGAGGGACAAAATAATTGCGTAATGACGCATGCGCGGGGTTGACGCCACGAGAGAGCGCTGCATTGTGGGAATTGTAGTTTTTTTTGGTTTTAAAAATTATTATTCGTTGTTGGTACCGAGGTTTTTCGGTACCAACATATGATGCTTAGTTTTTAACTGTCGCTCAAAAATATATTACAAAATTAGATAGAGGATGAATCAGCACGGCTGACTGATCACATTACATTTGTTTTACAACCAGCAGCTGTCGAATTTTACGAACGCCACGTTCTGCATACCTTTACAGTAATAAGAATGTATTCGGAGCTCCGAAACAGCAATCATTTTAAGAGTTTTTGGTTTAGATAATCCCAAATGGAATGATTTGACTGAATTACAATACGATAAAGTAGACGTTCCCATTTATGTTTGGAGCCCATTTAAATGCCGGTAATATATTTCAAATATATCTTATATTTGAACTTTTGTTAGACTGCATTTTATAAAAAAATATTTCCCCCATTACCAATATCAGTCTTTATTCGTGATCGGCTAAATACTGTATATTGCGTTTTTATTTAAAGATATCAAGTCCAGGTTTTGCGTCGCCCCTTCAGCTGGGGATGGTCGATTTAATTAGAATTACTGATGCCGCCACTAGGTGGCAGCAAAGATCAAACCACAAAAAAAGATGTACATTTTAATATGAAGTTGAACAACTGAGAGCAAAAATACAGTAATGAGTACTAATCTACCTTTAAACATAATGAATGATATAAACAAACCTTTTCTAGGAATTATTAAACGGACAAAAAACAGCCGAATACTGTACCAATAAACAGTCAACAGCATTACAGGAAAAACATGAAAATGCTTTCCTTGGATCTGGCTAGACTGGACTGATGAGGAAATGCATGAGCCAGTCAAGAAAGTCGTGGGAGAGGACGCCGCTACCGGTGCAAAGGGTGGTTAGGAGGCATTCCTCCGGTACAGCAAGTTCAGGCACCTCCCTTGGCCCCGTACGGCAGCCAGAGACGTTCATCTTCCTCGTTGTTACGCCACAAAACAAGCATAAAAAAATACTGCATTCGGGGTTTGGGCGGGGTTTTATTTTTTCCAGTTTTGTTATCAATTTCTGTGCATGAAACAGTTTTGGTATTTCGGTCACCTTCGTAGTCTTTTGTGAAAAATTCTTTATTTAATGCTCTCAAAGGCTTCATTGCAGCATAAGATCATACCAAGGTCCGAGAGAACCGACACGCTTCTGATTCTGAGATCCAGTAAAGGCAGCGATGATAAAGTGGCTTATCTGCACGTTTTGGTCAGGGTGTGTGCGAATACGCAACCTTAGTGACGGCCACTCGAGAGAAACACGCCTGGATGTCTTCATCTTCCCCAGCTGCTGATGTGGGTAGCAGACCTCCTCATGGACCAAGTATGAAAGACTTCATTTTCCTGATCATACGCTCAGGCTTCCAGATCTTTCATTCATTTGAAAATAAAAGTCATGCCTTGCAATAATATAAGGGGTTCTCTGATTATTATAAATCAGAGAGACTTCGCTGCACGTTATGCCTTCGAAACATTACAAAGTCACTGAAAAACGTTGCATTTATGGCCTCTTCTCTTATTTATATACCTAAGCGGCGGAGTAGCTGGCATCATTTTGCACAGTACCACCGACCGGTGACATGGCAATACAAATGAGCGGATACCGTATCTCTAATATCCCTTAGGAAGTGCTGTTTAAATGACCTTTTCGATTGGGTGCATCATATTGTGCGTGTTACCTATCACTGGCAAAGGATTTGGGGGTTAATACATCATTATACCCAGCCCTAGGGACACATACGCGAGTGTAAGGATCAGGGTTTCCTTAACACCATTGTTGGTCTTAACAAAGCTCAGGATTATATTTCGGGTCAAGTTATCGCTTTGCCTGGTTTTTAAGAACAAGCCCCCGGCCAGGCGACACAGTCCCACGTTATCACAGACAAATATTCCAGAATGTATGGAAATGAAAACGGAAATAACGTTGTGTTGCAGAGCCTGTAGGCTTGGGATAAGTGAACCAGAGCTCTTACTGATTATTTTCTGTGGTGTTTTAGGAAACTCAAGCCTTCCGTGACGATAACAGAAAAGTGAAGACTTGTCACTGAGCTAACATGCAAGTAATGACGAAACAAAATATAAGTGACAGAGAAAGAAAATGACGGGACTGTTATAAAACATTCCAGCAGGTTTGATGCTGAAATGCAGCTTCTGTCCCAATTTCTGGCAAACAAAGTTAATTCATTCGTTAGGGCACACGAAGTATGAAATTCATACCCTTGTATGTTTTAACGTGTTAAACAATAATTCTCAACCATAATGATTGTGTAAATATATATATATAGCTTTAATGCAGCAGTAATTCAGTGCCTGATCAGTTTCAGAGTTACGATGGTTTAATCTAATTAAATAGCGAGAGCATCAACAAAAGCCCCCACCACACAGAAAGCAGCCCCCCACCACACAGAAAGCAGCCCCCCAACACACAGAAAGCAGCCCCCCTACCACACAGAAAAGCAGCCCCCCAACACACAGAAAGCAGCCCCCCAACACACAGAAAAGCAGCCCCCCACCACACAGAAAGCAGCCCCCCCCCCAACACAGTGAACCCCGTTATATTGAAGGCTGATGTCTTTGAATTGATTCATAACAAGGACAGGGTGAAAATGCTCCAGTTAGTTTATCAAATCGTTTCTTTGGCCACGTCTTCGCATGCTTTCCTTACGTGACATCTGTTACAGATGTGACCTAATATGGGCAAATAAATAGGCTAGCTGTAGGATGTGCTGGCCGCTGTTTTCCTGGGCCGTCGTGTCTCCGTGAGGACGTCAGCGGGGTAACCCGAGAGGTCCTTCCTACAGACTAACTTTAGAGACGTTTAGCGCCCGGCACAGACGATTTATGTCGTGAGTATGCGGTACGTGACACTAAACGAGTGACTCTGGAGAGCGTCCCGGGCTTTAAGGGGGTCTGAGGACCCCCAGCGCTGGACGCCGCCGGTCCTGTTGCTTCAACGGCGTTTGACCTAATTTGGCATGTGTGCGGTTCGAGTGTGTATCTTACACTGGCATCATAAAGAAAGCCTCCGATGATGAGATAACCACTGAGGTGATTGCACAATGGCCAACTGTAATAAAAATAAGTTTGCGAAACGCTGCGGTGGGGCGTAAACGCGCATCGAGCAGGAACGCAGCGCGGCTCGGCTGCGTCTTGACCCTGAAGCGGAGTGCGCGGTGTCCGCTGTATATATATATATATATCCAGACCGTTACCTTCACAAGTGGTAGGGGGGTTTTTAAACAATGCTGTCATTAGAGTATCTGGCTGACTCAGCGCGGTGAAAGCGGACGGGATGAGAAGCGGAGCCGCAGTCTGTCATCTTTCATCACTCCGCCTTTGGGAGACGAGAAATCACATTTAACGACACGTGACTGTCATCTTTTAAAGGATTCGTCTTTTTATATTCGAAAAGCAAAACGTACACTCTTTATAAAGGTGACTCCGCCGCTCACATCGCATCTTTTATGGCTTCTGACTCAATATTCGGTGAAGACGCATTTCGCCAAGAAATTCATTACAAGCTGTGCGTTTATTTCGCCAGTGATGAAAATCATTCCTTTATTTATCATTTATTTATGGCCTCCGTATTCTAGCGTGACGATGATTAATGAAGAGCATCTGCTGAATGAATTCAGCCTGAGTGACAGCTGTCAATCAATCAGGACGGCCGGAGCAGCGCCACAATGAAGCGGCATTTCAGTTTTAAATGCATCGACGTTATTCCTCTTTCAGATGACGTCCATCAGCCCCTTCATTAAATTTAACACCTTTAGCAAACTTCAAGCGCAACAAAATGACGAGCTTTATACAAATGCATGAGCATCTGATCATATAAGTAGTGTGTAGAGCCCAGGCTGAATACAAGTACTGTAGGGGGAGTGAGCCGTCTCCAGCACAGCGCTTTAGGTCAGCAGGCGACCGTAAGGTGTGGTTTAATCACGGTGTGATCAGCCCACCTCCCACACGCTGTCGGTCTCCCTTCACACGGAACGCAGGCTGGACGCCACGCCCCCCTCCTGCTCTCTTCTTATTAATCTCCATGTAGCAGAAATGTTACAGCCTAGTGTAACTTTGTAGAAGGGCGCCCCGTCGTTTCATCTCAAGATTTCCTCTCTGAAGGAGGAGGAGGAGGAGGAGGAAGAAGAGGCGAAGTTACAAAGACGAAGACACACGGCGGAGGTCCGGAATCGGCGCTGTGTTCGGAGCCCGGAGCCCGGCGAGGGTATGGACGTGCTGCGGCGCTCCTCGGTGTTTGCAGCTGAAGTGATGGAGGTGTTTGATCGCTCTCCCAACGACAAGGAACTGGTGTCCCAGGCCAAAGCGCTATGCAGGGACTACATCCACTCCAGGCTGAACCGGGCGGGCATTGGCTGGTCCAAACCCGACCAGAGCCTTTCGGCGTCTGGAGGGGCGCTGGCAGAGGTCTCCTCGGTGCTGCTCTGGTTAGGTAAGACTACGAAGGGCTCCGGGCTCGGCGGCTACAGGCTTTGCATGTTGATCCATTCTCTCGATTGCCTACACGGTCTCCCTTGTGAACTTGACAGGCCAGTTTTTAGCAGTTACCATGTCAACCGTCTGGCTAATGGGCTGGAGCGGATACATTTGGCCATGAATCAATAATGGTGTGTGTAGAAAAGCTAAATTTTAAAGCCAAGACATGGCATATTAATCAGTCCAGTAACTAAAAAAAAAAAAGGAAACCAACTCTAAATGTCAGACCTTTTTTCTGTCCGCCTTAGCTCATTCTTCAGCTGTCATTCCTCAAGTTCCTATTCATAAAGCCTGACACTCAGTGCTGTTGTCCTCTTGCCCTTCTTGAGGATAAACTGGGGCGCCTCTGTGACACTTCCGAAAGCGAACCACCCGCACAGTTGTCATACTTGACCGACCAGCCATGTCGCAATGTGCCAGTGTGTAAGGGTGCTGAACGCTGACGGTCACCTCATCGCCGAGGAGGTCTGGCCAGCACAGATCTCTGCTCTGATGCCCACACCACTGGTGAAGCGAAGCCCAGAGCATCCATACGCAGAGATACTCTGCACTTGTGTGCAGCCGTGGTCCTAAGATGTCCATAATGATCTGGACACTCCGTCTTTGCGTGTTGCGCAATAGGGAGACGACAGAAATGTGTGTTATATCTGAAACGTTTCTGGACTTAAACATCGTTGCAGAGTTAAAGTACCCCTGGAAAGCATAGAAGCAGATTACCAAGCTATCACCTGTTTGTAACTGTGGTTTCTTGACTAAGGCTGGATTGGATTTCATGAGCAACTTTTGAAATGGATTTTAAGTGTTATTGTCTTTTGTGCAATATAACTTGTGCAGGCCTATGTGAGGTTGCCTGTAGTGAAAGTCTGAATTTGTCTCGTTTACTGACAGCAGATTGTGTAGGTATGAACACACACTTGATGCCCTGCGATTTGGTTTGCCTAACTCCCCAAATGCAGGTGACGAACTGGAGTACCTACGTCCCAGCGTTTACCGTAATGTGGCACGGCAGCTCAACATCACTGTAGCCAATGAGAGCATGGTGTCAGACGCGTACCTGGCCGTTGCCGCAGAAATCTTCTCCTCGGGTAAGTCATCGCTAGGATGAAGGTTATGGGGGGGGGGGAGGTTTCCTCTGGGGCGACCACCCCTCCCCTCGCTGCCCACGGGGGGGGGGCCGGGCCTCGGCTGATTTTCAAAACTGCTATACAAACATAAATCGCAGGGAAAATGAACACACAGCCTGGTGCATCCACATACCTTCAAGCTCTCCTTTAGATTTCTCATGGGAATTGGATGTTTTTGCATCTGCAGTCTTGTCCAGCCTGCTCTTCTCCTCCAAGTCATCCACATCTCCAAAGAGAGCAGTGACATCTTCCTCGCGTTTTGCAGATTCCTCCTCGACCTGCCCTTCATCAAATTCCGCCTCATCGCCATCACTGTCAAACAGCTCATCCAATTCATCCACCTTTGGTTCCTCTGTAGCGTTTTCTTCTATTAAGGAAGTTAGCATGTCGAGATCGTCTTCACCTGTTATCCAAAAACACAGCAAACGTTTAAAAGGGCTTCGTTATTACAGTCCAAGCTAGCAAACGTGACTGACCATTCATCCATTTTCAGTGACAGTTTTGTTAACCAGAGTTGTGGTAACGCAGATGGGAGGATACAACCTGAATACAGTTAATATCAACTATTAAATGTTCTATTTTTCTAGAGAAAATATCCCCTGGAATAAAAGGCAGCATAAAACCCTTTCCAATGTTTATCAGTAAGACGACTACTCAAAAACGACCCATCGTAAGATATGGTCATCGAGACAGGCACAACAATGGGATGTCACCAAACCTTCCATTTCTGTACGTCAACCAGGAATTTCCAATACGGAGCAAACTACAAAAACACAAAACAAATGACAAGTTAGAAGATCGGCGATTATTTACAACTATAATACATATCCGTCTAACAACGAATCCATCTCTATATTACATTTGACTAAAAACCTATTAAGTTATTATTTTCATAAGTATCTGCACACATACGTCGTCTAGCGTATTAAATTATCATCCGAGTCCGGCTAAGGCGCCAAAATTCAAGCCCAATTGCGTCAGCTGGCGTGTTTAGGTGTCTAGCCTAGATGCTGAAAAGTTTATCGATTTTTCAAAACATTAAAAAAAAAAAAAAATTTTAAAAACTTTAAATGTCTTAAAGTCATGAATCGCTTGTGTAAAGATGTTTTTATGCATTCTGACTTTGTGCAGCCACGGTTCACAGTTTCACTTTACGTCTGCGATCATTTCGGACAGGCGCCCCGCGGACCGCCATGGGAGGCCCATTCCTGTTACCGAGATCATTGTTATTGAAGCAGCGGCTTGGCAGCGCAGCTCGTACACTTTTAAAACACGATAATGCATATTCATCTTTGCTTTGAAAGAAAACGAGAGTGTCGTTGTGTTTCCGAAGTTTTGCGGCTTAATTAAAGTCTCTTGATACGTCAAGTGACATTTTCGGGACCGTAGCACTGCCCAAAGTAATCGTTCCTATGCGCCGCTATGGAAACTTCTGAGGCATGCTAATGAAGTGAAGTTCCCCCGTCTTCTCCTCTGCAATTTAAACTGCATGTCTATTATCTTCTTAGATGAATAGCGTAGTGTACTCGTAAACTAAAATGACAGTCCCATTCACTTGTTAATTGTTAAATGTAACCCCGCGTGTATCTTTCTCACTTATTTGTCACTGCAAATTATCTCGCTTCTTCATTAAATGGCCTATGTTGTGAAACAGCTCGGAATTTCTTAGTTCTTAAGTTGTAAACCAAAACAGGCTATATGTGTACGCGCTTGCATTCATTTTGGCAGAAATGAACAAGGTATTAATTAACTGGATACTGTACTCTAGTAGATCGTGTATTGTTATACAGCCAGTCACATGACTCTAAGATGCCTAATTTTCTCCCCTTTCTTCCACCAAATAAATATGGGTGTGTGTCATTGTTCATCATAGTAAACATGCCTGGCTCAATGCGGTGGTAGCCCTAGTCCTTGTGTATGTGTTTTCCCCTGTGTGTCTGCTGCAATGCCATTGTTTCAACATCATTCCTCCCTGCTACATCGCCTGTACTTAATTCCCCTTTCGTCACATAACTTATCTGGTTCTGTCATACCAGTGCAATGATAGTGAAATATTTTATTATTGTTCATACAATAGGCAAGTTACAATTAAATTACATTTTTATTACTATCTGGTTTGTCCCATGCTTTCCTCAACCAATTCAAAATTAGTCCTAGCTGCTTAAAAAGTCAAAATATCAACCAAATTTTTAAATATTTTAGAATTTTCATAACTTTACTGTAGTCTTTTGAAACATCTGTGCTTTTTTTGCAGATTATCTGCTGAACAAAAACAAAACCATGTTAATTCTTAAGCGTATGAGCAGTAAGCCACTGCATTCTATACCATATCAGAAAAATCAAAGCCAAGGGTGGTTCTTAGGCATGCAGTAGGTATAGTACTTGGTTACAGCCTATAATATCTATTTGGAGGTCACAGGGCTGGAATCCCTGCATCCCTCAGCATGTGTGCAAAAGACTCTGGGAAGGAAACTTTTTAATGATAGCATTTGCCGTTAGGCCTTTCGTAATCAACTGCTTTTCTCGTGAAGGTTAGGGTGCAAACTAGTATATACGGTAAATGAGACAGCAGTCCATCGCAAGGCACTCACACACAGTGATTCACACATTCTACCCCAGCACCTCAGGACTACCAAAGCAAAGCCCTGTGCTTACACCACAGACACAGCATCTTTTCATTAAAATGAAGACTGTTTCTAGATGAAAATTGAAAAGATAAATAAAAAACAATTTCCCTATTTCCAGCCATTGGCTTGACTACATTCAATTAAGTTATTTTACTAAGTGCAGAACGACCCATCAGGGCAGGAGTGGTCTCCATTGTAAGAAATTTGTAAATTCTTCTTTTGAAGGAAGAATCAACATATTCATCTCACCGAAATTACATATAATTTCAGTTATACACACACATTTATAAGGTATTCCACCTTTTGACAAGAAATTAAAGATGTTACGAAACTGTGATGTAGGTATACAGCTGTTAGACAAATATGGGCTATGAGATGAAACCACTATAGATTAAATGTTACATTGCCTCATGTAGGCCTGACACACAGAAATAGTGCTACTACACAGACTTAGCTCTTGCATGAGACTGTTCTTGTGTACAATACATCAATGCATATGTTCTGGCAACAAAGCCGTGTGTTGCTTTACTTGATCGGTATGTGTTACTCCCGCTACTGTTATATTAATTTATCATTGAGCAGAAGCAGTTGGAAACTCAGATGATGCAGTCCATGATGTGGATCTGGAGGCTGTCGAGGTCAGGGAGGACTTCGTTACACTTTGGACAAGCGTGCTCTGGGATGTTCATCTGCTGCTGCCAGTCCCTCCCGTCAGCACCTGGAAGGAGCGAGAGCCACACTTAACCTGGGGAATCGGCACATCATATTTGTTCCATTAGTAAATGCCTATTAGCCTTATGCGATATGCCTCATGTAGTATTGCTCCGTAATTTAAAGGTGCATATGGTCATTCCCATAAAGATTTTCTATGATCAATATGGCCAAGTACATTCTGGTCACAGGACCGCTTGATTTTGCTCGCTGACAACACATGTCCAGGCGCAGCTTCACTCTACCACCTCTAGTTCGAACCTGCAGGCTAGGAGGCCGGTGGTAGCATTGCTCCCTCATACCTCCAGGGTTGGGGGTTCAAATCCCTCCCCTTTCTGTTTGTGTGGAGTTTACACATCGTGCCGGCTTCCTCCACGTACTTTAACTTCCTCCCACAGTCCAAAGACATGCAATTAGGCAAGCTGCAGTTTCTAAACTGCCAACATGTTGTGTGCCCTATAATAGACTGGCATCCTACCCAGCCTCCCCCGCCTTGTGCTGTAGGCTGCCCCACGATCCTATCCTAGATAAGCAGCTGGAAGATGGACGATGCTACATATAGAGCAAACCGTGGAATTTTCTTGAAGTTCTCCATATCCTCATGACTTATAAGATTGTCTGCCTCACACACTATGATGCGTGTTCACAATCCGTATCATCATCATCATCATCATCCTACCGATGGGTCCACAGCAGGCTCATACCTCTGGCCCCCTGCATGTTTTGAAGGGAGGTACCATGTGGACTGGCTCCCCGTGACACGTGCCGTCGCTGCATCGCGTTCAGGGACTGCCTGGAGTAACAAAAAGGCACAATAAAGGGAACGCAGCCCATCGCTTCCAGACACACCACCAGATCCCCCAGAATGTCTGTACCCCCCCCCCCACCCACCCCATGCATGCCAATGAGAACAACAACAACAACACACCAAAGCCTTACATCATTTTAACACTTTACAAGATGCAGAAGTATACAAATTTAAGAAAGGTTCTGTAGCACTTTACATTAAGCATGGATAGAACAAGAAATTTGACAGCCTCCTACCAAACTGATGCAAATAAACATCACAGCCCCAACAGTCTCCACTGACTGATCATTACTTCATACACACCTCCAGCGTGTCCTGTGGCTCACACACACACACACACACACACACACACACACACACACACACACACACACACACACACACACAGAAAGGGAGTACAGGTGACTGGCTCTACCTGCCCAGGGACTCCACTTCCTCCTGAAGCTGACTGTTCTGCTTCATCAGAAACTCTAGCTGAACCGCCAGGCGCTCCTTCTCCTCATGGATCTTCTCCCTGGCTGCTCTCTCTGCGTAGAAGTCTGATGAGTACACCTCCGCCTTTAAAAAGGTAGGGAGACTGGTCACTAGGTAGTCTTAGTTCTAACTGTATGTACATCTTTTTTACGTTGAACAATTTTCAGCATCTCATAGGGATCTGATGAACATCACACCAGGTAGCTGACACTAGGCAACGTAAAAAAAAAACCAGCCATGACATTTAAGGTACAGACGCTCCTCGGTTTACGATGATTCGGTTTATGAATATATATGTAATATATACAGTATGATATACAGTAGCGTATTATAAAATTTCTTGGATTGCGATAAACCCATCGTAAACTGAGGAGCATCTGTATTCACAACAGAAAACGAACAGATAAAGAAAAAACTAAAACACCATACAGAAAGATGCAAAAACAAAATTCCACCTAACAGTCATTGGTTGCAAAATACAAATATTTGTGATCATGAATGCATCGGGAAGGGGGTTACCTGTGCTTGGAACACAGAAATGGTCTCCAGGTCCTGTTCCTTCTTGAAGATCTCCTGCTTCATCTCGTCAATCTGCTTCTGCTTCACTGCCAGGGCCTGCTCAGCAGCAGCCAGCCTGGCCTGGAGCTCAGTCACCTCCTCCACGCTGACGGACTGCTGTAGAGAGACAGTGGAGACAGCATTGCTTCACACATACGTGCCAAGACCAGTGAACAATGAACTGCAATTCCGCAAATCCAAGCCAACTTGCCATGCAGGTTAAATTACTCCATGATTCAACCATATTCCACCCATGTAAATTGCATCTCAACTGTAAAGCACAAACACTATCATATAAAAAATGTCTGATGAGTATCATTATTATGGCACCCTATAGTAAGTAGGTGCCAGAGAGACAATGGCGCTAAGTATAAATCAAAGCCAGACGGGGTGTTCAGCTAGGGAACTCAGCTGAAGACAGGCAGTACCTGCTTTTTCTTCTTCTCTTCCTTCATCTCCTTGTAGTCTTCAAAAAGCTTGGTGTAGGCGTCTTTTAACTGAGCCAGGTTCTTCCTGAGAAGAGATATGTTCTCCTTATTCAACAGGAAACTTCACGTTTGTGGGAAGATAAATTTGAGAGAGGTGATTCCACACAAAACAGTCTCTCTATTGGGTTAGGTGACACTAGACAAAGCCTTCCAGACAGCACAGGCTAACTTGCAAACTAATGATTTAACAACACTGTACCCTATAGAACTCGTGACCACTTATGCCAATTCTCATTTATGATATTAATGTGCTTATCTGGGGAAACTAACTGGAAAATACAAGTTACAATTTTGTTATATTTAATTAGTGTATAGTCAATTTTCCAACAAGCCTAAGAACTCCCAAAACAGTCACGATAACTAGCAGGAATGAGCGTATACTGAGGGAGGGATAAACACTGAACAGCCTGACAGTGCACTACAGGGTGAGGGTAAGATGGTGTGAGGAGTGGAGAAGGACATGCAGTACTGTGCAAGTCTTACAGTAGCTGGTTATCTGGGTAGAAACTGGATGCTTGCTCAGAAGGAAAACACAATTTAACATTAGAATACAGATAAACACACAGGAAGATAAAAGAAGTGAAAATTATTTCTTCAGTTCTCCAAAGTTAGTACTGATATCTGGTTGGATGGCTTGAACAACATTACGTTGGTTCCCAAACATCTTGAAAGCACCTCAGCCATTATGTGTGATTTATTCATTTTCACCACCAGCTCACTTAACGTGTGCACGTACGTACTTGATTCATCTCAAGAGATATCGATTAGCCAAACAAGGTGCACCCCTAGTTGAGTTCTGCAGGTACGTGGGTATGTTTTGAAATATGCAAACTGACACACTTCGACCAACATCAACAGGATATAAACATAACCTTCACTGTCTGCCTAAGACTTCTACACAGTACTGTATGTACAGACAAAGGTCAGTATGCAGCCTTTAGTCCAGGACCTCTGAGGCCTTTCACCAAGCTACAGAAGACAGCTGAAAGCTTCACCAATCGAAGCATCGTGTGTTTCATGACCTGATAGCAATAAAATAAAAACACACACACACACACAAAAAAAAAAATGCTATCGTTACAATATTCCACACACCACTTCCAACACCCGATGACGTACAACCGATGCACCACTCACTTCTCGTCTTCAGCCTTCTTCTGTTCCATCTTGATGGTGGACTGCATGCTCTCCAGCTGCAGCTTTAATCTTTCGTTCTCTTCCTGCACCTGCTGCTTGTCCACCAGCTGGGCCCTCAGCGTGCCTCGGTCCTGCTCCAGGTCCCGGCACCTACGAGGCAGACGGCGATACAGTCACCATGACGTCTGACTGAAAGCGAGCCCGTTCTGCAACACGTCTTTTAAATGTGTGGGCCCGACGTAACGCTGGTCATTGTTTGAGGTTGCGTACTGGTTTAGTGCTTAGCACTGCAGCCTCACACCGCCAGGGAGCTGGGCGTGGGCATTGAGCAAATAAGCAAGTGTGCATTCACCACTGATTCCTACAGTTACTCCGACTTCCTCCCACAGTCCAGAAACAAGCACTTGAAGTCACTAAATTGCAAAGAACATGCGATTACATACGAGAATCCCCTTGTGCCCCATACTTCCTAGAACAGACATCACATTCTGTACCGGACAAACATTTTGGATGGAGGGAATAAAGCTTTTCACCGATTTAATTCATGTGATAGAATAATTCCCTCTTGTCCCAGACTTAACTAAACTCTGATCTCTCACCTGTCCTGTAGGTTCTTCTTCATGTCTTCAGCGCTATCTAACTTAGCCTGTGCTTGTTGTAGGTCTTTAAACAGTGTCATCATCTGGGCCTGCAGACTTTCCACTTCAGTGGTGGGCTGAAAGGTAGAAAGTGAAGTTAGCCAACTGCTCGATAAAATTTAGGAGATGCGTATTAACTTAACACTCACCATCCTGCCGTTATTAAATATTATTATTACCTGCTACTGATGACACGTTAACTAGTCTCATTAGCTTAATCTGCTGTGGTAGGTACATCTAGACTCACAGCAGTCAGTTTTATGATCATAACTTTTCACATAAAAGGAACTTAATTTCACCCCAGGTAATATTAAAGTTTATTCCTCTATCAATCAGCAAATAAGCCACACCTACCTGATCTTTATTCTCAGAGGGCCCTTGTCGAGTTTTTGCATCAGTTTCATACAGAGGGGGTTCTGTTAATAGATTCGTCTCTTCCATCAGCAACGATGTCTGACTTTCAGCATTCGTTGTTGTCGGGACGGGTGGCTCTGCTAGTCTACTTCATAGAATATTTACACGCAAAACTTATGTTGTAAGTATCCGCTAATCGCTTTCCCTCTATGTCTACCGATATCAGTTTAGAAAACTGGCTTGCGAGGACTGTACAGCATTTCTGTTGTGTAATTTCCTGCTGAGCAAAATACAAATAATACAGAAATGTGCATGCACACGCTACCGATTTTGATAGAAAATAAATTCAAGCCAGATAGCCATTAAGTTTCGCAATGTCAATGTACACCCCATTAGCCACCACACACCCCTACCCTTTTACAGCTACGGGTACGCTGTGTTAGGCCGCTCCCCATTCGTCTCCTCATACTGAGGAGAGAGGCCAGGCTCATACCGCTCTCGTTCAGCTTGCAGCTCAAGTTCGAGCTTCTCTGCCTTCTGGGTCTCTTTCCTCAAAGACTGCAGCAGCTGCCTTACAGTCAGCTCCTCGGACTCCAGGCGTGATGAAGTCATGTCAAACTTGGGTCTGCGCGCAAAAGCAGCTCTTAGCACTGCGCCCCTGACTCCGTTCTAACCAAGCTTGTCAGGTTATGCCTGTGAGGCATGGATACTGGAGCTTACGAGCTAAATGCAGACGAGTCATTTTGGCCGCTTGAAATGTCCTTTGTCACATCGACTTCTCCTTTCTGCTGAAAACAAGAATTGAAATATTAAGGAGGGGTCCTTATTGAATCATAAATTAACTTTTAATATTACATTCAACGGCACTAAATCACATGACGGCATAAAAGATAACACAACATAAAAATACGTTTTGTAGCTCACCCTACCTACACTGCTCCATCGAATTTTCTGCATGTAATATATTTGAGACTGAATTTTCAACCAAAAATTATTTATACTGGACACCCAAGAAAACGAAATGGCATAACTAGCAAGATGTCACGCTAAGAACGATGACGTAAAGAAAGTTATGCAGCGCACGATATGCTAATTTCCATCCATCCTCTATCCATTTATCCCAGTCAGGGTCACATGGGAGCCTGAAGTCTATAACGGTCAATGACGGGCCCAAGGCTGGGGTTCACACCCCGGACAGGATGCCAGTTTGTTGCGCAGTAACAATACCCCATTTGGAAAAGTCATTTCTCTTTGTGACTTAACTGGATGTGCCTGCTTCAGTGGCTGTTTCTTGCAGGTTTTGATCAGAATCCTCAGTGCAGTACAGAGGTATCGTGAGCCACCCCTTCATGCAGAAGGCCACGCGTGTGCAGGTTCATCTATGTGGACCGCTCGATTCCAGCTACACAATCCTTTACGTGTCGGCTTACTAATGAGTTTTGCCCCACTATCTGGCTTGCTTCAGCTTAATTTCACAAACAGATGAGCTAACATCTCCCAGTAGAATTCTCTTGCACAAAGCAAATGTCACCATTCCTTCAACCATCACTGGCCACCCAGCTCACCAGACCACATCACCGAACCATACGACTACCATGACTGACAGCTGAAAGGAGATCTTGATACTGTGGAAAGCAGAATTTGATCTCTGCCATCCAAGTTAGGGCTCATGTTATGCAAGAAGTTCAAATTTCAAGTCAGTCCGCTGATCATTCTAATGGAGGAATCATGAGTTATTTTGGATTTTCCTACACAATATTATGCTTTGGAAATGAGGTAGGAGTACAGCTACTGCTGTGAAAAACTCTCTTTTAAACAATAAGACTTTGATGATCTTTTGGCAGACTTTTAGGGCTACAACAAAATGGCTTTGTAACCATTTCCAAAGTGGCAGTTATCAGCAATTTTTCCAGATATTGTTAGGAATCCTTTAATCATGGCTATACCTACGTATTGACAAATTCGCTCAAGTTGTAAGGGCCAAAGTAATTTCTATTGGAGGGGCTGAACCAAGTCAGGCCAGATTGCTAGCCAAAAGCATTATTCCATTATTTTACGTTTACCGTTAACCTCCCTTGGCGCATTACTGCAACCCATCAACAGCAGCGAAATCGTTTTCAATAATTGTTGAAAATCAGACAAACATCACATTTCACAGTACTGTATACACACGCAAAGAAAATGTATACTCTAAAACCCTCGGGAAATAATGACATGCTTATCAGGTTTATGATAATCTGTAACAAGATTGTCATAAATATATATTAGGATTTTATAGGAATTTGTGGGCTTCAGATACTAGAGTGACATTAACCAGAGCAAGTCAAAATGACAGAATTGTGAGTGCACCCTTAACTCCTATAAGGCATTGAGAGATTGACAGATCGATAGACAGACAGACAAAGAAAAAACTGATTTCGTTAAGAGCAGCTACCATGTGACTTAGACAATGGAAGAGAAGTAGTGAGAGAATGAGTGACTCACAGCAATCCTGATCTCAATGAAGGAGTCCTCAGAGCACCCCTGGCCCAATTTCAGCTGCAGTTCGGAGTTCATGGCCACCAGGTCACTCTTCTCAGCCTGCAGCCGTGCAATCTGCACCTTCAGGGCCTCCACCTCAGAGCTCTGGCTGACCGCTTCACCCTGGGAGCCACAAACAGGCTACGATCAGTCATTGGAACACTGGAAATTAAAACGTTTGAATGTCTCAACAAACAGTTTGATTCTACACTAATTATTATACTAACTGGAATAAACCATAGTAAAGCTTTCTCCGAAGTCCACATTGTTATAATGCTGAACCTACTAAGTGCACCGTGTGGGGGAAAAGTATATATGCTAATTAGCGCTGCAGAACAGAAACTGTAACACTGGCTTCCAGTAATATTGATTTGAAGATGTGTGTAATAACAAGAGTGTCTCACCCGAATGCCCCCTACCTCTGCTCTTTTCTCCTCCAGCATCAGCAGCCGGCTCTTCAGCTCCTCATTCTGCTTGCTCAGTAATATGACATGGTCCTTGGCCTCCCCTAGCTTACCCTCCAAGAAGTCCTTCTCTTCTTTCTGTTTCTCCTTCCAAGCAGCCAACCCCTCAAATCGCTCTTTCATTGTGTAATTAGTTTGCTTTAGAGCCTCTGTAAATCATTGAGTATGCAAAGAGTTTTTAGGCAAAAAAAAAAAAAAATACTGCAAGTTTAGCTTCTTATATCCACATGATCGCCCCCCCCGCCCCACAAACAAACCCACCACCCCCCTCCCCCCTCCT
>JAACJT020022803.1:0-13401 GCA_009936485.2 Gymnarchus niloticus | reverse complement strand
TTGTTTTCTTTAGAGCCCCAAAAACTTTTAGGTAATAAAAAACGTTTTAAAGGCAAAAAAAAAAAAAATACGGCAAGTTTCCCTTCCTTTCCCCCCCCCCCCCCCCCCCCACAAAAAAAAAATTCCGTGTCTCCGCCCCATAGTCTGTTAACCATTCAGACAATGGGATTCTCAATACATTAATCACGCAGTGCCTTTTATTGTATCTAATTTTAGTCTCACAGCAAAACTGCTTGTCCATACCAAAAAGAAAATTATTTTAGCCAATTCTACTGCCTCGTGGTTTCATATACGACGTAGTCCTGCATACACAGACAAAATGTAGCCAGATATCTGCCCAATGAAACAGATACACGATAGAATCTTCTCGACACAATGCCTTGCAGAAGCATGCTTCCTACGTCAAATCCTCCGCAAAGCACATTTTGACAACTGGCTTTTCAATATACACATATTCGAGCCTCTTTGACTAAATGAAATTTACAAAAAAAAAAAAAAAACATGCATCACTTCGTGTAAATGCATTATATCAAATGTAAGGAGAAAAAGTTCAATACAGTACTGACCCTTCAGGTCACGGTTTTCCTTGATAAGGACAGACATCTGCTGAAGGGTCTCTTCCAGGGACCCCATGGGTGATTCACCACCAGGGCCCTGATGAGGACCCTGGGTTACATCCCCATTCACCATTGGAAAGTTGGAAGCCATAAATCAGTAGGGGATTTCAGGAACTACAGAGGAGAGTTCGTTTCTCAGGCTAAACAAGAGACGACAATATTAGATTTCATGCACGATATCAAGGGTCCACATGGATAAATAGATTAGATCTACAATCTGCGCTTAACATACTGTCCTGAGGCGTATCAGAACGTGAAACCGAGCTAAGAGTTCTGACAAATGACACCCTTCATAAATCCGCCACGTATGACAGGTCGTCGTCATTAAACACAGGCCTGACCCGAATACGCAGTTCTGTGACATGCGAGTTGTACAGCCATTGTACGAGGGATTCGACGCGGATTAATGAAGAATAAGCAGCCCGTCACTTTCACTTCATGGTACGCTATAATTAGCCCACCACAACAGAAAGTGAGACCTCCACACTAAAAGCTTACTGAAATCCGACTTTCCAGTTCACAATCCTAGCTACAGGAGTGCCCTTGCACCTCGTACAACGTTACACCAGGTGATTACGAGAATATACTCACTTCTGTGCTGTAGACAGGGCTAAGACCAAAGTGAGAGGCCCATGGTGAAAACAGCAGCACCTCACCGGCGTATTTCCGGGTCTTCCTCAGACCAGCTGACTATGACGTCATTGGCCCCATTTACTCACGGGGCTTTTCCCCTGTGAAAAAAGATACAAGTATGCTTTATACTTCAATTCATTTATTCTGGGAATGTAAATACCGCCGCATATTTTAGACTGATATTAATACTCTTATAAACAGGACAATTCACACAAATTTTAAATTCAATGTAAAAGACATCCTTTTTGGAATTTCAAATCCCAACCAATTTGTTTTAGAGTCCAACAAATGTTATATTATTAACCTAATTTTAATTATAGCAAAGTTTCATGTACACTCCTGTAAATTTGTTAACCATAAACCCAATATTGCTATTTTTAGAACATATCTTACCTTGATACGTTAATGTCCAGTAAAAATAGCAAAGCCATAAAACAATATCCGTATACACTAAACTTAATTTGTTTCAAAGCTTGATGTGAAATCTCTTCTTTTCTCTTTTGTTTTCCCCGTCCCTCCTCGAGCAAAGTTCAATGTTAATGTAATGTATTGTTCTCTAAAGGAAAAAATAATTGTACAATGCTATTGTGGTTATATTGTATTTGAAGCTTGTAGATATGTTATTGCTCAATAATAAAAAAAAAAAAAACTCCCATATAAGACGCTGCGTTTTTTTCAATCAGTGTTGCCTAAAGTACATGTTCTTCGTAGGCCAAAGTACATTTTTATGCTTTTTTTGACAGGAATGATTTCTAACGGCATGCAAGTTTTGTCAACATTGTATACAGTTGATGATCACTGTCATCTGCGATTAACAAATCATTAATACACCTGACTGCCTTTACTCTTCCATATTTCAATTATACTCCTGTGGGTCTTGACTATGATATACAAAAAAATAAATGGAATATTTTAGACTTTGTGTTCAATGGGGGTGATAATAGAATAAGAAAATGTATCACATTTCCAGATATTCCTCATTTCCTGAGACCGATTACCATCCAGGGAAAGGAAGTCGTAGTGGTACTGTGCTATAACTATCTGGAGGTCCTCCTAAACAGCAAACTGGACTGGCTGGACAACACAGCAGCATCATACAAGAAATGCTAGAGCAGACACAATCTTCTGAGGAAGCTCAGGTCCTTTGATATGTGTAGCGAGCTGCTGGGGACGTTTTGTCAGTCCATGATGGCCAGTGTACTTTTCCATGCTGTGGATTGCTGGTGACGCCAAACCCCTGGACAAACTCATCAGGAAGGCCAGTTCCATCACAGGACTGACCCTGAACCCGCTGGAGGCAGTGGTAGAGAAGAGGCTGGTGGCTAAATTGGACGACATCATGAACAATTCTGCCCATCCTCTCCGTGGGGCGCTCTCTTGGAGTACCTTTAGCCACCAGCTCATTCCACTACGGTGTGCTAAGAAGTGCAACTGGGGAATCTTCCTGCCAGCTGCCATCAGGCACTACAATGGCTCCTCCTGATGTCCCACTCCTCACCCACAAACATCAGGCATTACAATGCCCCCTGTCAGTGTGCCTCCATAATCCTAACTGGGTGAATGTTGCACTAAAGGCATACTGTCTTATGAGTCTTGAAAGTATTTTTCGTTGCACATACATAGACTCCTCTGCAGACACAAACGCGTCTTTAGCAATGTCTTGAGATTTAAAAAAATACAGTTGGTAAATACAAATCTTCCAAATTCTGTCTCATATAGATTTTTGCATTTAAACGTAAACTGTTGTTCTTTTTAATGACGTAGTTGTGTGGGGCAAAGAAAAAAGAATATGCAATGCATAAAGCACCATTATCGTTACCCAGCTCGTAATTTATATGTACCACAAGATGGCGCTGTTTTTTTTTTTAAAAAATTATGAGTTAAACTACAGACTTTTCTTAATGCCAAATTCGTTTTTGAAAGCTGGTTTTATTTTGCAAGAATTATTACAGCTGACAGAACCGCATGTCTTTATGTGTCTTGTTAAAATTTAAAAATGTTTATTTGCTGTATTATAATTTTCTGTGAAGTTCTTTCAGCTACCGCTCATATGATCAAAGATTGAAAAAACACAATTATACTAAGAATAATGCCATGCTGTTGATTGTGAATGTTCACTTGGAAAATTACACAGTTATCATGCATGATTAAACAACATGCCAACTGCATTATGTCACCATGGCAATCTTTGAACCTCATGACACGGCGAGGGTTTGCACTGGCACTGTAAGTAATAGGACAGTCCAGACCTCTCTTTCCAAGGCTACAGGCTCCAGTTCCCTCTAGGGGATTCTGAAGTATTTACATGGGGATGTAGATTGATATAAATTGGAAGTTTCATCTGATAATTTAGCTCCAATCATTAAACAGACTAAGGTTAGCTGAGTCAGGTGTGGACATAGTGTTTACCAGAGATCACCTGGTGATAAAGCCCACCCATGTAAATAGGTCGACTCCATCATGAAGCCATATTTTGAGCCTACCACCCACAAGGAGAAAAGGTGGGGGTCGAGTGAAGTGTGAGGTAGAGATTACCTATAAACAGGACAAAAACTAAACAGGATAATTCCTTTGGGTTCCAACACGTAAGCGAATCCTGAAGAGTTACGGCAGCCTGTGGAGAACAGCACACTTTCAGTACTGAATGGCAGACACGTCAGAATCTGTGAACGGTTTCCTGAGTTTGTGTGCCACAGATTGTTTAAAAATCCTAATGTACACATTTTAAATATTGTCAGGGGACAGGACATGGACCAACAGGGCTGTATGTACAACTCGTCAAAGTCAAAGAGTACTGACACCACATACTGGGCAGGTAGACATCAAAACATCACTGCTCAGGGGTCACAGAATCCCAGGAAACAGTCGCTCTCCAAGACAGGCAGCAATGCCCCCATGATATCCAAAGTCCAACCTGGCCTAGAAGGAGACAGCCGTTCCTCCCTTCCTGGCTGTTATTACTCCAGTTCAGCTCCGACATAGCCGATGATTAACTGGTTCCAGCTGCAGCAATTTCCGCATTCCCCGCACGTTCTAAGGACTCAGCCCTGCAATTATGGGAACCACCGGTTACGACAGCCAAGAACCTGCTGATCAGAAGGTGTGGCATCCAAGGGTTGCCACATAACACGTGTTCAATAGCTGTAACAGTATGAGAGGCTATATAGGCCAAAATTCATACTTAACTGCTCTCTCTCTCTCTCTCTCTCTTGCTCTATCTCTCTCACACACACACATACACACACACTACAACATGGTCTTACACACAATCATACTTGTCATACGCACTATCCAACTCCCATGCAGATGCTACCAAACTCTCTCTCACACACTGCTATGAGAGTTTGATAATAATTGCATGAGAGTTTTGGCCTATACAGCCTGCCATATAACATGGTCCATTTTCATTAAAACTGTGAGTTTTCCAGTTGTATCTTTATAAATAGGGAAGATCATTCGGATTTAGTGACACCTATGGATTATAGGGTTTATATATAACTGTATTAAAGCAATGATTCTATTGTTTTAAAATATTGACCTTTTATGAGTTGCTATAATATTTTAATGTAAGGAGTTAATAAACTTGAAGCTTATAATATACTTTTGAATGTCGTGTTTTCAAAAAGTCAAAAATTAATGTTACACTGCATATTTACAGTCAAATGCAGTTATAGTGTGGACAATAAAAAACAATGTAGCAATCATCTCTGTTGACATCATTAATAAGTAATATCTTTGTTTTCTTTCTGTTGGCCACTCAATTTAGCAAGAATATTACCTACCAAGGTTGCATTTGTGATTTTGATGACCTTGTAATAGTCCTGTCACATAATTTATCAGTTTTAATTATAACGTAACCCAATATTGGGGGGTGGGGCACATCCAGGGTTGAGGATTCAAATCCTGCCCCTGCTCCGCGTGTGTGGAATATACACGTTCTCCCCATTACTTGCAGGTTTCATTCAGGTACTCCAGTTTCCTCCCACAGTCCACAGACATGCACTTAGGCTGACTGGTATGTCTAAATTGTCAAGTGTGTGATTGTGTGTGTGCGTTTGTGCATGTGCCCTGAGATGGATTGGCATCCCCTCCAGGGCATACCCCAGCCTTGTGCCCTATGTTGCCTGGGATATGCTCCAGACCCTCTGTGACCCTGACCACGATAAGCAGTTAGTGGATGAACAAATATCAGCTTGCCAATAATTCTGAGAAATCTATATTTGCATATGGGTGCACATCAACACCCATGTATAATCTGTCAGCCTTTGCTTTGAAATAAGATCATCAGCATTTCGCTGAATGCTCTACAAGATGGACAATATGCAGTATACTGTGAAATGAAAAAAGTAGACTAAAATACTTACTAAAAATAATGGCAGACTGTAGGACAATGACAATTCTATTTGTAAACGTTTTTATTTAAATATAGGATTTCAAATTTTTGCGTTTCATAGTGAGATCTCACCGAAGACACTCCAATATCTTCACCAGTATTCCGTTACAGTTTTTTATTTCTTCAGCGATTTGGCAGTCAGACCCAAGGATCTGCTTCACCACCTCTTGACTCTTCCGCACCTCTTCTAGAACTCCAGATAGCTTCTCGTCAATAGAAAGAAGCATCTTGTAAACGCGCTCAACCTTTGCATCTCTCCCATCTGGATAGCTTCCGGACGGGGAGCACCGGTCCTCTTCAGGAAGACAATTCTGTTCAGACACAGTAGCAGCTGGATGCTCCCAAATGATTTTGAAATAGGAATCGATAAAGGATTCCAATTCCTCTATGGTGCTGCCCCCACATTTCTCAGTGACCCTCCTATCTTCATCAAACTCTGTTCTATTCCTTCTTTGTGTTGTTTCTGTTTGACTTAGAAGTAGCAGGTGCTTCTTGCGAAAACCCTGCCCAAAACATTTACCATTTCTTTCTAATCTCAAATGCTCCGACTTGGCAAAATTCTCGGATGGTATCGCTAAAAAGAATGTGTGGGCTTCACTGGAGGACAAAGTAACTGATGGTCCAACATCTGGATCCCCGTGTCTCTGGATGAGATGGAGACATAGCCAGTTTAGTGCATCCATTTCTGTTAGCTGTCTCCAGGAAATATCTGTAAACAGTTTCTTTGTCGTGGCCAATGTCCTAGTCTGGTCAAGCTTATCTGTTTCCTGGACAACCTGTTCTGTGGTTTTCATCTTAGCACTGGGTTTCCTGGGTAGAAAGGGTCTCGGTGCGGACGCAGTGAGGGTCACAGTAGATTGAGGAGCGTGAGCCTCTGCTGAGCGGCTCACTTCGCTAGCTGAAAATGAGAAACACAATAACCGATGAGAAGAGGAGCAGACGTATTAGGCCATAAGACGTTAATCTTAATGGAATTGTAATGAAAGAACGCAGCATGTTTCAGACTTACCACAAGTCAGCGAGTGAATAGGAAGCAAGGAGTTCGCTTTGGACTTCAGCTGGTTTTGTGTCAAGACCTTCTCAGCCCAGCGTTCCTGCTCTTCACCCTTCACCATATCCTCTATGTGTTCTAGCAGCTGTATGACCTGAGTCCTGTCCTGCTTATTTCTGTTGTTTAGCACATGATACCTGTTCTCACACCTGTCAACCAGCCAATGCAGAGCTCTCCCCTCACAGTCAATGTACTGCTCCACAGTGCTCTCTCCTAGCCAGTCCCCATTAGTGAATACAAGCATGGTGTGTCCCCACACGCTACCTCCAAGAGCCCCCAGGTGCTCTGCAACAACCGCTCTCTGTATCTCGGTGAACGATGAACTTATATTAAGCACTAGAAGATAAGCATGTGGTCTGAGGGTCTCTGGACGCAGTCTGTGACACGCATTTGTTTTTCCGTGCTTTGGATTGTTGGAGGAATGAAGCTGCCAACCTGGTGTGTCCGTCACTGTGATCCATCTCCCACATGTTTCTCCCCACCATGATACCGGGATCGACGTGCTTTCTCCTGTCTCAAACTCTTCTTTGCCTAAGATTGTGTTTCCTGCTGAACTCTTTCCTGTATTTTGGCAGCCCAGGAGCACAATCCTTAAAGCTGCACAGCGATTTCTTTCTCCTATATATAAAAAAAAAACAATATAGTAGTGAACCATTTCACAAGTAAACAGACAACTCAGATTTTGATTCTGACTGATAATGGTGAGATGCACCATGTGAATCTATCGGATGTGATTTAGGACAACATTAAAAAAATAGTAAATTAAAGGGATAAGGCATGAAAATCTAGAGTTTAGCTTAATTTTCACTTCAGGTTGTTTGAGGCATTTGATTTTCCAGCTGGGCATTAAAGGCTACTGTTATACATCTCGATTTTACTTACTAGACACTGCAAATTATTATATTTCTCTTGCACAAAATGCAAGAACAAAAAGTGATTAGTCATATATCCCTTGTGTAATGTAAATCAAATGGTACAGCTGTTTAACAAATCTTGAAAAAGCAGGAATATATTTGATTTGGCGAATTGTCACTGTTTGAATGCAGAATTTCAAAAATATTTATTTTTGACTGTATAAATATACTGTATAACTAATTTACAAACCCTGGATATGTAAATTTAACTGCTTCCTCTTCTCCTGAGCATGCATCAGTCTCTCATTTGCATTTTTCTCCACTTGCTTCCTCCTCTTCTTCACCTCGGCTGAAGCTTCTCTGTTAATTTTAAAATGACAGCCCCTGTTCCCTGCCACCATCTCGTCGATCTTCTGCAGCAGCTCTGGGACTTGACGTGTGTCACCTCCGTTCTCATTGTCGATAACATGGTATCTGTTCCCACACTTCTCAGCCAGCCACTGGAGGGCTTTTCCCTCACTTTCAATGTGCTGCTCCGGTGTCACGTCCCCCAGACAGTCCCCAAAGTTAAAGAGCACTATGGTATGACTCCAGACGTCCTCACCGAAAAGGTTCACGTGCTCCTCCACTGCTCTTCTGTACGTCTCTGTGAATGATCTGTCCACACGAATGACAAGCAGGACGACATGGGGACCAGGCGGGCACAGGGACATGCTATGCACCAGCTCAAGCTTATCTAATTCTGTAGAATCCTGCAGAAAATAGTTCATCCACCAGCCAGGTGTGTCGATGATGGTGACATGCCTGCCACTAACTCTTCCCAGTCTTCTCACACACTGTGCTGTTCTTTTTCCCGTCTCGAAGCTCCTTTCTCCCAGGATGGCGTTTCCTACCGAGCTCTTTCCAGCCCACCGTGCCCCTAACAGAACGATCCTCAACTCTGTAAGATGGTATGCCTTCCCTGTCGGTGAAAATGCACACAATTGGTTACTCTCAGTTTCCTCACTTAGAAAATCGCCCTATGGTAGTCAGCCTAACAATGCCTTGTTCATTTTAACAGAATGGCCGCCTCCCTGCTCTCTCGCCTTACTGTAGGTGTTGTGACAGAAGAGACAGCAGATGGCATTGTTAAAGACATGGACTCTGAATTTTGTTATCATAAGCCTTGAGAAAATGTCTGCTGTTGAACCCTTGAGTCCTCAGCAGTAGATGGGACTGGATGGTGTTAAATGCACTGGAGATGTCAAGGAAGAGGTCACTGTGCCTTCTATGATATACATGTGTACAGTATGCTTTAAAATGCTTTAAACACATTGAAAATGAGTTATGCAGACACACATTTTAGGTCCCAGTATATAGATTATGCACACCAATTTCAAAGTAAATTGCTCGAAATGTTTGCTCTTGAGTAAATGATTATCACATTTAATACGCAAAGTAACAAATTACAAAGTAACTGGCCTCTCCCGTCTGTGATGGAAATCACGTAGCAAAAAAGCTCCCATGTTCTGTGGATTTATGATTGTTTAATGTTCTATACCCATTCGCAGGAGAAGTGGTCTGGGTTTATGAAAATCACAATTAAGTTTAACTGTAAACTTAGCTCAGCCTTACTTTTTATATTGGCAAAGTTATGACTGACCACACTTAATGCCAACTATCTCTTCGTTTGAACTCTGTGCCTCTAAATATATTATGATGTTCCAAAAATGTAGGTAGGTGGGTATAGCTATGTACATTTTTAATGGATGCTCACACACATTGCTCCCTCGTACTCTATTTGTTCTACATTTATATATGATGTGGTAGAAATTTTCAGACAGCCTAATTCACATCAATACAAATGCATGCAAAATAGGCACCGCTAGGAGCAGAGTTTTGTTATATTGCAATTTACTTTGTGCTCAAAAGGAATCCACTTGCAGAATCCGCTCAGAACAACTCAACTCACCTTCGGGAAACTACAGCATATATGTGTTTCTATTGCATAAATGATTAATAAGTGCTAAAATACGCCTTCTCTCTGATTGGACGAAGCTGATTATCCTTTTGTTTCTTCATTGTTTCTTTAGCAAATAACATACTTTCAACTTCCCTAAAATATCAGGGCGGACTGCACCAAAAAGTCACCGCGACCCAGCCGATCGAGGTTCTTTCCTGTTATTTTCCCGAAGATTTCTCTTTCGATGTTTACTCTTCATTCTCAAAACACACATAGTCCATTCCTAGTCAGTCACATGCTCAGACCTCTGTCCAAACATCGGGTCACCCTAACCTACGATACACAATGATTCTGCAAAACTCAGCAGCAGTACACGTCTTCCTATAACATGATCAGCAATCCCAGCATTCCTGACTTCTGCAACAAGATCACATACAGCATTTGCAACCTTTGCTTGTACTAATCATATCACGCTTCTGTACACTTTGATGATTATTAATTACACGTGTACGTTGATTGTACAGGTTACACAGACTTAACACGGCACTTCTATCTCCCACAACAAGAATGTAGTAAAGCAAGCTGTCCTCGATATTTCCATTTAAAAATGCCGCAGTATGTGATTCCATTGAAAGACAAAGATGGACTCACCCATAAGCAGGGACCTTATCATGTGTACATTTGCCATCCTCTGACTTGCTCTTTCTTTGGCAGCTTTCCACCGGTCTTCCACTTTCTGCAAAACCTTACTAGAAATTTGATAATGACAGCCTTTGTTCTCAGCTACTATCATGTGAATTTTCTTCACTATCTCAGTAACCTGACGACTGTCACGCCAGTTTAAATGGTTTAAGACGTGATACCTGTTCGTACACTTCTTTGTAAGCCATTGCAAGGCCTTTCCTGCATGTGAAATGTGTCGATCGATAGTTACATCTCCCAGCCAACTCCCGTTGGTGAAGAGCACTATGGTGTGTCTCCAGATGTCTGTACTGAGAAGCTCCAGGTGTTCTTCAACTGCCCTTCTCCGTTTCTCTGTGAACGAGGAGCTGACTTTTACAACCAAGAGGAAAGCATGTGGTCCTGGAGGACACAGAGACACACTACGCTCCAGCTCCATCTTAATCAGTCTTGGAGTTTGTGACACAGTGAAATCGCACCACCAGCCTGGTGTATCAACAACAGTAACCTTCCTTCCTCCAATCCCACCGTGTTTCTTCACACACTGTGCCGTTCTTCTCCAAGTGACAAATTCCTCTCTACCCAGAATGAGGTTTGCCACCGAACTCTTTCCAGAATTCCGGCCCCCAAGCAGGATAACCCTCAGCTCAGTCAGGTGGAGGGGTTCCCCTGCCAGAAAGACAAAGTGAAAGTCTCACGCATTCCAACACTCATTTTAGTTGGAATACAAAAAAAAATCAACTGTACCCTAACGGAAGCAACATAAATCATCCACGCTACACATTAAGATGAGGGTCTCTGTGATGTTGTCCTGAACTGCAGGCCTTTTAATTATGAAGAAATCCGGTGGATCTAAAGGAACTTCATGGGAACATGAGGACAACTTGCACACCTTGGGGTTTAATTTTACCCTGAGACCATTGACAAACAATATTACTCAACCAATCAGTCCTAACAATGGAATTACAGTTTGGGAGCTCAAACAGCCATTTTAAAAACTGACAATATTTTCCAAAATGTACCTCATCATGATAAGCACACAGATTTCTAAAATTCTTCCCAGTACAAAGGAATTTTCCCTCTTCCTGTGAGAAAGTTGATTACATTGTAGAGTTTTAAATATAATGTTAGTTTGCAGAAATATTAGGGAGTGAACTTGTATGCTATCAGTTATATGGATTTCAGATTGTATATGAAACCTGCACATTTATAGAGACAAGAACCAGAATTGTGCTTTGGAAAAATTGTGGGTGAACAGAACAGAAATTTGCATATAACATCCCATATCTTAAGTTTGCTGTTGCGTGTAAATCCAAGCTTCCCGGTGGACCTAGGGCATGACCATCAAATAACAGAAGGATAAATGTAAAATCTAAGGGAAATCAGAGTAGCCTAAACACAAAAACCCCACGGTGCTGGGCTTTTATGTAAATCTGCCCCACTTTGGCATCTCATACACAAAATGCGATACCAGCTTTTTCAGGTGCGACTAGCAATAACATAGACTTCATGAATACGTGCAAAAACAGTAGCTAAAATAATTTGACCAAACCTGTGTATACTGTCAGCAGCAACATGCTATAATTTAGCTATTACATACGAATATGTACAGGCATTTCAGTAAGAAAACATGACACTCACCAGAAACTGGAGATAAGCTGGTGCCTGCCATCTTCTCACCTCACTGGTGTCACTCAGATACACAAGATTCCATTAACCCTTAGTTATACATTCCTTTAAGGTTATGAAAATTTGTTCTACACTTACTGTATATCCCACAAGATACATACCTGACTGTTTCCACACTTCAATATTTTGGACGACAGTCAACTAATATATTATAAGCTTGTACGTTGACGGTAATGGTCAAAGTCCCATCCTTATTGCTTTATAATGTGAAACAAGTCACACACCCTGCAGTAAATTCATCTAAATTTCAGCCCATTCCGTGCTGAACTTTATCTTTAGAGTGACAAGGTGACATTCCGGACATCCCATTGAAATGACCTTCAATAACGACGCAGCAATTTTCCGCATAACTTCATTCATTAGCATAATTTTTAATGCAGCTGTTGTTCCAGACTTCTTTGTTCCACTAAGAAGCTTCCCAGCATTTAACTACGGTGGCACACTAGGCTGAATCATTTGCAACTCGATATTTTTTGTTTTTGACTTTTATTTCATGATTTTTTAAAAATTTATTTGTAAGGGAGAGTTTATACGTCGGGGATGGTCTGTGTATGTTGTATTTTTATGATATGTTCATACCCTGTATAATTGTAGTCCTTTTATTTCCTCTAATTTATTTATTCATTTTTTTTATAACTACATCTTCTCTGAATACCCCTTCTAAAAATACCCCCTGGACTAAGGAAATTTCTCCCAAGAGGATCAATAAATACCCACGGGACAAATTACCTACAGTACCTGGAGAATCTTAATTCATGCATTTATCTCTAGCAGACTGGACTACTGTAATGGTCTCCCCAAGAAGACCATAAAACAACTCCAAATTTCAAAATGTTAGTATCTTAACTACAACCATCACTCCATGGTTTTAACTGGTCAGCTGGCTTTGCCCAGAAATTAAACTTAACGCGGTGAAACCGCTTTTAGTTATGATACAGTTCAATGCTGGAACCAACTTCCATTGAGCGTTAGAAACGCCCCAACTATAACAGACTAAGCTGAAAACTCTTCTCTATGGAATTTAATTAATTGCAATGAATTTTGCACGTTTTTGATCTGGGGTATTTCAGTTTAATTCTGAGTAAAATTTTCAACGTTTGTTTTCAAATATAAAATGTCATCAGTGATAACTGAGCCTATTTCACTGTTTTCCACATCACATAAATCCAGTTGTTGTTGTTTTTTTTTTTAATTTTTTACTGTGAAAGCGTCGTTTTTGAAAAGAATATTTTTAGGCAAACGTTATACTTTACCTAAAACCGGTTATCAAATCAAATCATACGCATTTTTTATAAAATGCACTACAGTACAGGTTACAGGTTAAAGATCTGGAATCCGTAGATATTCGGTGCAAATAAGTCGAGCCGGAGCGCAAATCTCTCTCTCTCTCTCTCTCTCTCTTTCTCTCTCTCTCTCTCCGATTACCTGTGTGAACGTCACCAGGTCACGTTGCTATTTAAAGAACTGTGGCAGCAGGTTAGTTTTAAATTATTCTGGCTTTCATCATGGCGGAGTCGCGGCGCATTCAGCTGGTTTGGAGA
>JAACJT020022802.1:0-16848 GCA_009936485.2 Gymnarchus niloticus | reverse complement strand
CTCGCAGTACGGCATCACCTCACCTGTTACCGCGTAAACCTGCATCCTCGCAGTACGGCATCACCTCACCTGTTACCGCGTAAACCTGCATCCTCGCAGTACGGCATCACCTCACCTGTTACCATGTAAACCTGCATTAAAAAAATGAAGATACGCAATTTAACTGTGTTTAATGACAACAATGACGCACTAAATATAAACATACTGTGTCAGCCCTATCGTCACCACCGTTGTCATGGCCGTGTCCAGTGATGGACAGAATTACATTTGTGGTATTTGTCCTGTTGGTGGGGAGGGAAATGCAGTCAGACTCCAATCCAGCCTGAAGCTTCTCATTTTTATGTACCGGACTGGTGCCGCAAGCTACATGACATGGGTTCTGATAAATGACACCCTTTTAAGTTAGCAGTTGTCCTTACACAGGCCTGCACCCATGCCACTTATCAAATGACTTTATAAGCAGAGTCATCTAAGCATAAAACGTACACGCCATAACTCTTATCACCGATGGATGGCAGAAACAGAGCGCTCCGGATCACTGCTAAGAACTACCAGCTCTCCTCCGTGCTCCCTGCAGGGCCTACAGTTGGGGGGATACTGCAGGGGGTGTGAAACTGTGTGGTTACGTAACATCTGGACATCTGTCGATGTCTCTACTGATCAGCATCTGCTGTGGAAAGGTGGCCAAGGTGGTGGTGGTGGGGGGCTGGAATGAGAAGCGTGAAGAGTCGAGGTGGAATTGTCTGGTGGACTTCGATGTGGTAAATGTGGAGAAACACCCTCACACTGACTCTAGAACCCAAACTGCTGGAATTCTGGAGTCAAATTTGAAAGAATCACTTCTAATTACGGTAACACTGCTCTGATCTTTGCCCGTTTCCCCTAGAGATGCCATGGTAACGAAAATGCAGCCAAAGAAATTAAACAAGAAAGTGGACGCACACACACACACACACACACACACACACACACACACAAGATAAATGCATCTCAACCCTCCGAGCCCACCAAGGCTGCCCACCTGCTGCTTACTGCCTCAACGACCGTGCCGGCAGTTTTCCGAGCTTTTCCCCACATAATATTTCTAAACAGAGAAGTGAAGCTATTTATTATTCATCTCCATTTGGGGAAAAAATACAACAACAACAACAACAAAAAAAAAAGCAGTGCTGGGGCTAGTAATCCGTAGCTAAAAGGCTGACTTTGGTGCCATGGCGAGATGGGGAATGGAAAACGAAAAGAATGAAACAACAGAGGGGGATATCTGACTAAACAATATGCTTAAAAAAGCTGTTAAACATAGCCTGTTAGATCAGGTCAGCAGTTATAAGCACACAATTCGCATAATGCTGGCCGGTAAACACGTATCAACTGTGGGTCTATAGTCAGAGGGACAATATTTACAGCAAACTTTAATAGCTGGGTAATCTGGAAAAAAATGATGCATTTAACCCTATGAATCTTTTAGCATGTGATAATTATTGTGGCGAGTTGTAGTCTGCAGAAAAATTTTAAGAAAGCTCATTAAAGCTAATGGAAGAGGGGACTGTCACTCTGAACGTGTGGTTTTGACGGGGACAGACAGACGAGCATCCCATAATAATACCCAGGATTCAGCAAAGCATCTACAGTATGGAGGAAGTACAATAAAATGAGGGGGTAAGAAACGCCCTCCGTTGCCCTTTCTAGTAAATGGGGAACGTTACAGGTACGTTACAGGAACGTTAGGGACGTAATGAGACCGTTATTGGATGTTGCGGGAACATTACCTGTTTGCTGAATTTTTAAGAGTTGCAAATCTCAAAAAATATATCGATACTATCTGGATACAGTAAAAAGGACGCCCTGTGGAATTGTCTGAATCTGTTCAGTTATTCTGCATCTGATAAAATTCTCCTGAACAAACTGAACCATATTTTGGTTTAAAACATCTCTCCAAAAAGACCAAATCGCTCACCAAAGGCCTAAGTCAGTTTTATACTCCTTAAGCTCCCGTGTACTTTCTCAAATTCCTTCCCTTCATCATTTTTTAACTCTTCCTCCTGTGGGAGATCCTGGCTGGCAGACAGCAGTGCATACACAAAATATAATGATAGGCAAACACACTGACAGGAAATACTAACTGTGTATTTTCGTTTCAGCCAGCTCAGGCCTGCAAATTAGACTCATGTCTACTGTATATATCTCCGCTTCTGATTGAGGTTTTCTGAAGCCCAGCCAACGTCCAGTAACATTCTCTTGATGTTCCTAACGTTCCCGTAACGTATCCGCAACGTTCCCTGTTTGCTGGGATGTAATCATGCTTGGCTTTCAAAGGGAAGCAGTGCGCTGAAGGATGACTTTATAGATCAAGAGCTCCTAAGATAAATGATGCAGTGGCCACAGAACAGAAAGACGACAGCAAATAAAATATTATGCAAATTAACATGCATAAAAAGCAGAGCATAAGTTACCCGCAAATGACATCATTTCCTGCGCCAAATGAATGCATTTGTCAATATAAATTAAATGTGATTATACCAGAGATACAAAAGTAAAAGCAATTTAGTCCAAGTGTAAAGCATGATTTAGAAAATCATTTAACCACAAGCCCAGGGCCAAAAGGAATTCCATTTAATGACAGAGAAGGAAAAAAGACTAGAAGTTCCTATTCAGTTTAGAATGTGGTAAAATTGAATTATTCACTTTCATACAAAGGGCGACTGGGAAAAAACGGCCTGAAATGAGAACGGATAGGAGGACAAAGCCATTCAAGGGAGATGGTCAAGGGAGATGCTGACTGATCCAAGGTGGAGAAGTCAGACAAGCTCTGGTGCGTGTTTGGGTTTCAGATGATCAGGGTGGAGCCCATCCTGGCTGCACCAAGAACATGTTTTTTTTTTTTTGCCAACCACACCACAGCCAAAATCTGCTGGAACCAGTCTATGAAAACTGTTTCTGTTAACTAGCGTTTTAGTGGGCCAATAAGAGATCCTTTTCCACTCATAATCTATAGTAACAAATGCAATGCATCAGGATGTTGATGGAGTCACTCTGTTACAGATGAGGCGGAGCTCTTCTGATTAAATTTAAAGTGTTTCTGGAGGCAGTTAATGATCTGCAAGGGCCTCGGGGTTTTTTTTATATTAGGAAGATACTTTTTAGTTGTTGAAAATCCTGTGATCTGTGGGAGACCTAATGGTGTCTCCTCATCATTAGGTGGGAGATTCAATCATGTCACGTCATTGCTACGTGAAAGATCCAATCACGTCACACCATCATTAGATGGAAGATCCAATCACGTCACACCATCATTAGATGGAAGATCCAATCATGTCACATCATCACAAGGCAGGATATCTAGTCACGTCACATTATTACTAAACAGAAGATCCAATCACTTTGCATCTTCACTAAATGGGATATCCAATCACATTACATCATCTCTACCTCTGTCCAGCTATTTTGTCCAGCTGCCATAATTCTACAACACGAACAACATTTACAGAAATAAATTTCAAATTAAATGTTCCTTTCCCCTGGTTAATTTGCCACTTCTGGATTTACTACCAGAAAAGCACATTCAATGAAATATATTTAAAAGGCTACCATCTGGGTTTCCTGTTTTCATTAGTACTATATGGGACTTTGATGAAAAGTTAGCAAATGTTAAATACTCTTTCATGGTAATTTCTATATTTCTGAATTAGTCTAACTAATCTGTATTGTTTGCTAAGACAATATGCACTTTCAACAGAAACTTACAAAAGTATCATTAGAGCAATTTAATCACAGCTCATTAAAATGCAGACAATATTTCACCACGTGTTATACGATTAGCTAAAGTATGACCTAGAACAAATTTACTAATGAAACCAAATACACGAGGGCAAATTGAAAAAATTAATTAAGTAGCACCAGCAGTTAATCACGCAGACTTCATCCCGGAGGCTGAACGCAGTGCGGTGCAGACTGCGGACACGTGCTGTGTTTAATGCCGCAGGAACGTCCCGCCTCTTCCAGCATACCTGCGGCTGTCCTTCAGATGTGCCGCTACAGCAGGCCACGCAAGCACATCTGCCCGCTCACGGCTACGACCGGCACCTCTGTGCCATCACGGGGGTCGTCACCTGGCACCGTGTGAGTCAAGGACGCAAACAAACGGCTTAGCGGTTTTTTTTCCTTTTCCTATCAGCTGATAAAAATGTCGTGACGGAAGATATACTGTGATGGCAGACAAATGGAGGCCACAGCAGCAGAAGCAACATCACGCCCAGACATACCTAAAATCTCCTTTTAAAGATTGTACATGCAAGGTGTCAAAATGCTTTAGATTTGCCCTGAGAAGGTCACAGTCAGCTTAAAAGGTATGAAAAGGGGCCACCCCCACAGTTCAACTGCTGCTGGATTACGTGGCTAATTCAAGCCGTGTAGCGATCTCTCTCAGCACCAGGGCCTCAGACCTGCGGTTCTCTAAGATAAAAACTGCGGGGGGGGGGGGGGGGTCTACAGTGACACCAACAAACTGCAGGCTTTGTGGGGCCAGGGGACGGGAGGCTAGGGGGCAGGAGGAGAAAGCGAGGGTGTCAGGAAAGGAATGTGGCACTGAGATGGAAAGGCTGTGAAAATGTGTGGGCTTGTTTGTCTAACACAATGACGCAGACAGACCTCTAACCACGGACAGAGCGCCGCCAACCCAGAGTATGCTACCTACATCACACAGGGCACTGGAGTTTGATGTATGTGTGTGTGTGTGTGTGTGTGTGTCTGTGTGTGTGTGTACAGACATGGAGTTTGATGTGTGTGTAGACATGAAGTCTGATGATTCACTCACTACGCCTGTCCCTGACAACGGCTAATAAAAGCTTCATTTGTGGGCGGATGTTTATTTTGAGGTTCAGGCTAATCAGCGGCTTCGTTAACTCGTTAATCAACTTTCTCAAGTGTGAACGGCAAGCTGGTACGGTCCTGGGGACGGATAACCAGGTGTTTGGCTTTACTACCGTCTTTCTACCCAGTGAAGCAGGGACGGGTTAATGCAGGTAAATAACAGCCCATGGCTAGCGTGCCGTACATCAGAGCCCGTGTAAAGACAGCCACCTCAGTGCCGTTTTCAACTCCACCTGCCACCTGAAGCGCTGCACGACTCCGCTCTATTGTTAGCGGAGAGCATGAGCACAAACAAACGGCTGTGCCTCTTCAGCTCACGTGGCCAGGTTTCCCTGATCTGAAGCAGCCCGGCCAGCTCTGCTCCCAGAGACGTGTGACGGAGGGAATCCACGACGGCACACGTCGTTCTGTTAAAGTTACTGCTCTCCGTGTGAGGAACCTCGCCTCGGCCACGCCCAGAGACGGCCCGGAGCAGCAAGGTTGCCCTGGTTAAGGAGCCAGTTACAGTGCGGGCCCATCATCACGCATCAGGAGTACGGTCGACGTCCTGTCCGCGATGCTCCTCGGCTCCTGAGCCGCACAGTTCGACACACAGGGGGAGGGACCCCAGAGCCGCACAGATCGACACACAGGGGGAGGGACCCCAGAGCCGCACAGATCGACAAACAGGGGGAGGGACCCCAGAGCCGCACAGATCGACACACAGGGGGAGGGACCCCAGAGCCGCACAGATCGACACAGAGGGGGAGGGACCCCTGAGCCGCACAGATCGACACAGAGGGGGAGGGACCCCAGAGCCGCACAGATCGACACAGAGGGGGAGGGACCCCAGAGCCAGTAACAGCACAGCAGAATCAGCCTTTGGGATAACCAGATGGTACAGGGTAAAAACATCAGGGACATATGGCAAACTGTGAAGACTACAGTTTCTTAGAAAATATGAGTGCACCCTAGAAATTCTGCGAAACATCGCTCCTCAATGATGGATCCTAGAAGAAAGTCAGGAGAGATGTGTCTCCACACCATCTACTTCTGACACACACCAGGTCAAATCTGGAACAGTGAAAAGTCACCTCTCCCAGCAAGACATGGCACGCCGGAGGTCAGTGACGTGACAGAGATGACAGATCAGCATTGGGCAATGAAAGCGTGTCAGGAGTGTCTTTGATTTCCTCGGGGGTGAATTTTAAAATACAGACGGTGCCACACCCTCAGAAGGCTGCCAGCCTGTTCCTTTAATGGCACGCGAAGCAAGCCGCGCTCATTGGCACTTGGCAGGTTTATGGGCTTCTCCTCATGACAGCTGCGTATACACTGTGGCTTTTAAGTAGATGAAGCACCGGCCGGACTTGACAGCAACCCAATCCGAGCCTTTTGTGTCCTTAAGTGCTTTTTACAACGTGAAGGATGCTGCATTCTGTGCACAACAGAACCATAAAGGAGATGACACAGGAGTAATGGTAACGTGCAAGAAAGACTAACAGCCCGAAAGAGAGACGTTTAGGCTCTTTTTCACAACTCCGAAAGAACCGGTTCAAGACGAGAGCATTTAATCGCTTAAATGAACAAAAATTCCTTAAAGCTTCCCCAACTCTTATGTAATGAGCTGATGTTAACTGTTACTGTAATGGTATTTTGAAATAATCTGTCACCGCTGGTCACTTTGTAACTTTGCTTAACGATCCAAGTAATGTGGGCTTGTCACGAATGCTAACGGGGATACAGTCTGTCGTAACTTCACATCCGTCCTGTTTCTGTGTCATTGTTAGACCTCCACAAACATTAAAAGCAAAGCAGCTGTCCTTTACAAATAAATAACTGCAGAAATATGGAAACTGTTTTAGAGCACATGTGCCATCTGAAGCCGGGGTTTACAGAGGCAAGTCCAAATATGGACAGGTTCTCACGGCTTAGAAAAACAGAGTAACTGTGCTAACGTCACATTGGGTTGCTCCACAAATACGGCTGTGACAGAGCTTTCCTCGATGAGGCAATGGGGGCATAGGAGGGTTCCCACGAAACTCAGATGAAGCTGTCAGCAGGAAGCCAGAGGTCTCTCATTAGAGACGAAAAAGGCACTATACACAGAAGGGAGGCTTCTCAGAGAGGCCATATTTGTGGGGTCCTCTTGGCATGTCATTAAAGTGACAACCTCTTTGAGGCCGACTCTGCAATTAAGCAAGAACATCTACCTAAAGCTGTGGCACACCAGCAACACAGTGAGGAGGCCTGCACAAAGTTCCACTGCCATCGCAGTTAACTTGAGGAAAGCCGGGGTCCTCCAGCATACTTTTGCCCAACTGAGGCAGTCCAAACAGCATTTAGGTATCAGTCTGCTGTCTTTGTACTTCACACTGAATGTTCTTTTCCATCCATCCATCTACCCACCCACTCTGGATGGGGGGCCACTCCAGCACAGGGGCCACTCATACACGATCCCATACACTGGGCAATTCAGAGACACCTGCTTACATGTAACCTTGTTTCTGGACTGCAGAAAGAAATCAGAGCAGCTAGAAAATTGTGCAAATGTTGGGAGAACAGCTGCTTTTTTGTAACACGTTTCTTAATACATATATTCCTAACTTGGGTTAAAAAGGGAAGGCAGCAGCATGCATCAGCACTGCGAAACACGTTCCACGTGCACCATCAGGCCTACACACTCTGACCGCTTTAGGACGCGGCGTTCGATGCAGCCACAATGACAACAATTCACTGACAAATTTGCTCAGAGCTGGCCAGCCAGGGCCTTGACCTTCGATCCAACAGCTGGGAAAGCGCTCATCCAGACAGCGGTGCATGGTGACAGCGTGATGGATGCGAGGCATCAACATGCCAAAGGGAACGTCGCCGCCATCTCTCGCAAGATTGCGTGAAGCTGTTCCCATCTGCCATCCCATCTACAACCACTCTGGCGCACCAAAAACCCCTCAGCACCAGAACTTTCTCCGTTCCTCACACCCAGTACTGCTCCCTGCAGCTCAGGATGTAACCAAGCGCATGAATCAACCGGCATCAGTTCTATTCTTTGCTAAAAACACATTTTTAACGGCTACTGCCTGTCCACAAGGAACCATCGGAGAGGATGAAGCAGACTGTATCAAGCCAGATTGAATGGAAGCTCTCTGAAGAGTCTCGTATCACCAGGTATCACCGTAGCTCTGCTCACACAGATGGAGATTACTCATGTCAGTTTAGTGGTGGTGCCTCCACCTCCATGCCTCAAAAAGTACACTATAGATAGAACCTGAGAAGATGGAGGAGGAGGAGGAGGAGCTTTCTCCAGAACCCTACCCGCATGTCCGTGTCCATTGTGTGACCTCCTCACAGGTGGAGAGTGGCTCCACCCTCACATTAACATCTGTCACAAGATCAATGGGGTGGCTTCTCTACGGGGATGAGCGAAAAGAACAGGTTGGGTTGTAGGATTGGGCAGCGGCACTCAGGATGTGAGATGGAGAAGCGGTGGGTAGCCATGCAGGGAGACGGGTGTCGCTGTGACGTGATGCTACTTGCTCGCTTCGCACCTGTCTGGAGCACTCAACAGCAGGCATGACGACGAGTGCTCCAAGATAATCCGCGAAATGTCAGACCGCTGCCAGCATGCACCGCAGCAAAGGCAAATCTACGGCACGTTTAGATATTGCCTCATGCATTTTATTTAAGGGAACATTCGTTAGTATTGGAAATAGGCTGCAGAATGGAGGACAAATGGTGGATATCAAACACTCGGCATCTCAGAAGCTTTCAGGTCATCAGGGCAAAGCTACTTCCAGTAGGCCTTATTTTTCCTGACCAGCCATAAGCCAGTTGATTTCCAAATCCGACTGGCATATGGACCCTCAACAAACAGCCTCATCTAAAATGCAGCTGCAGAAACCACCTCCATCAAAGAGCCAGATGGTTTAAGGAGAGGCGCAGAGTCCAGATGGATTAAGGAGAGGCGCAGAGTCCAGATGGTTTAAGGAGAGGCGCAGAGTCCAGATGGATTAAGAGGAGGTGCAGAGTCCAGATGGATTAAGGAGAGGCGCAGAGTCCAGATGGATTAAGGAGAGGCGCAGAGTCCAGATGGATTAAGAAGAGGCACAGAGTCCAGATGGATTAAGAGGAGGCACAGAGTCCAGATGGATTAAGAAGAGGCACAGAGTCCAGATGCTCCCTCTCCTCCGCCCATCTCCATCCCTGCTCTCCTGCGGTGCCACCAAAAGCCTGAATTGGAGACTGTTACATAGTCAGTGATTGTAGGTTTTCCTTAGCTTGGCCTAACTACGTGTCCACACACAAAAACTGCTTAACGTCTTTTTCCGGAGGTCGACTTCCATGACTGAGTGAATAACAATAAGCATCTTCCGTTCACAGGTGTCAATGACGTGCCTCGGGCCTTTTTATAGCATTCGAAAAAGCCAATGATTGGCCACATGCATGTCATTTTTCATTATAAATAAACGCTTCTCATCTGTTCACCTAATTAACTTGTTCTGTCTGTCATGTTGCAATGACTCAGGATCACAAAAATGTGTTTTTTTGGCAGGCTGAAGGACCACATATTTGATGCTAAAGTACTGAATTGCTCCTTATTTGAAGGTGACGGGGTGTTCAGAAAGTGAGAAGAGAGAGAGAAAGGAAGCAGAAGTTCCAGATGTCTAAAGATATCCACAGACTTTCCTAAGGCAGTACAGCATACGTAACGTCTGGGATTTGAGGAACCTGGTGGAATTCGGTGGGTAAAGCTGAGCAGAATCCTTCAACCCTTACAAGGCTGCCGCCAAACCTGTGAACATCTGTCCGACAACTTCAGCCCGAACTCTTCCATTCTGGTTCTTCGACTTTCCTTTTCCTGCAAAACCGTTGCGACCCCCTGCGGCGACGCATTCTTATGGAAACTGAACCTCCCAGCGGACAGGTCTTGCAGGTATTGGTTTTGACGGGGACTGGTAATGCCACAAAAAGAGGGCAAAGTAAACCGAATTCCAACGTGCTCGACATGATCAGCATTAACTCAGCTAATAGTAGAGCAGGAAAGCCATTGGCTCCCAGCCCAGATAATCAGCTCTGTGCAGCGTTCTTCTGTCATGGCGATGACCTTCTGCGTGGGGGTCAAGCAGAGAAACAAAACAGCTGGAGATCCTGGCAGCTTAGGGGTGGCTGTCACCACCATGTCTGAAACAGTTCATCAGTTTTATTTCCTTTTCATATTCCAGGCGTGAATTCACAGAGCAGCTCAGATACAAAACACGTACAAATGAGGTGTTTTTTTGAGGATGAGCAACATGTCTCAAGCATATTAACCAAGAAAACACATTACAGGAGGTCCCATTTTTAAAATACTTCTGATTAATATTCTTCGAAATGCAGCACAGGAACACGCAGAGGGCAGCTGGCTCTCTTCCATGGACCAGCCCTGGAGACCATGGGGATCTCATCTGGAAGCGAGGCTTGTAGCTGTTTGATCTGAACGCAGATCGGATTAAACGATAGCCAGAGTTTGTCCGATGGGAATGCACTGCCATGTGATTTACGCAGACCACAGACCAGCTGTAAACAAGCCATGGACACGCCAAATTAATTTAATGATGAAGACGCGTCAGCGTGTTTTCTGCGATGTGGTATCTCCACAAAGCTGCTGCAAAGCCGTTTCTCATTCAACCCCGACAAGGAGTGACCTGATGATTTTACTTCTTGGCCGTTCCAGTTCAGCAAAGAGGGTATTTCTAAAGGGTTAATTACCTACACATAGCAACCGCTTTCCTTAGAAACAGCCATCTCCATAGTAACCAAAGTTTAAAAAAAAAAACCTTTCTTTTGATGCTGGCTGATGGTACATCAGCAGTCTAACATGTGTAAATGACAGTTGTCTGACATTGCAGAGGTCATCCGCCAGCAAAGTACAGTCTCTGCTCAACGTCTGGCCTCAGTCACAGCGGGAACGTGAATAAAGTAGATCCGCAAGCACTAGGACACTGGAAACACAGCATGTGGAATGACTCTTCTGTAAAGACGCATCCCAGCCCTGGCCTCCCCAAAACAACTCATCTTCTTGTATTTGTCAATTGGTCAATAATTCAGAGAATGGATGTCCTGACTTATCAAATCAATAGCTTATGATGGCCAGCTGTAGAAAGGACAGGGACCCTATCAGATCAGAGAGCACAACAGAAGGTGTGAGATCTTCAGAAGGTATTTTTAGATCTTCAGAAAGGTGTTTCCACAGAATCGCCCTGCTGCACCTTTAGGAAGAGGAATGGTACTTCCCCCGTGTTGTTCACATGGAGGCTTCGGTGGGGTTAAAACCCATAAGGACTGGTGCCGCCTTTCCCAGAGCAGGTGTGAGGTCAGGCCGACCCATGTTTCAGTCAGCACGTGCCACATCGTCCCAAATGAGAGTGATTAACTGTCACCACAAAAAGCCTGCGAGGAGTGAGTGAGAAAACTGTCGGAACATGCCGGGTCAGAAACATTGCTGCATGCAGCGCTGCTGCAGGGGTGGGCGTGGCCCTTGAGCTCTCCCTTCGCATTGCAGCGTCTCTACGCAGCCAGGGGCAAAGCTCCTCTATGGCTGTGAGCTCCGTCCAATCTGAGAGCATCAGTGCTCCCCCCACAACTTAATTCACTGTACCAAAAGCCTTTCCTGCCCCCCGCCCCCGTTTCCCCCAGAGTGCCCTGCAGTTTAAAAAAAAACAGAAAATTTTTTTCCGAGCTAACTGCTCTGCAGATCTGTGTTACTGCAGCCCTCCAGCCACATTTAAGCTGGAGACTCAGTATCAGGTGAGAGAAAGCACTACGCTGAATTAGATGAAAAGATTCCTGGATATTGGAAAGACTGATTCATTGGCTCAGTTTGTCTAATAAATCTTCGACGTTGTGACTTTAGCGATGATGGGGGAGAGGACTGACAAAAAAAAGCACCTCGTTCTTAGGGCTTTAGGTGCCAATTCAGTTTTGGACAATGCACTCTAGAGGTAGCTGGACATCCCAGCATGCCGGCCCTAGCTAGGGCCTTTGGGAGGAGATGCTCACCGTGGCAACAGGTCTGACATAATGGACTCATGGAGAGGCTTGTCCCTTTAAGCCTCCTCGTTTCTTCAGCCATACAATGGAGACACTGAGCTAATCACCGCTTACCCTGCTCGCCACGCACAGTCATGAGGGCAGGAAGACTCGGACTCTCATTATTTAAATCACCTTCCCTTCCCAGCAGTTAGGTCTGATCAAGCCTGGCTGTTGAGCCTACATTAACTCTCTTGCTAATCAGTAAGCCCTCAAGCAGAGAGGCAGAGCTGCCATGAGGACTGGCACTTATGAGCACCCTGGCACAGCGGGCCCCAGCCATGCCCTGGCACAGCGGGCCCCAGCCATGCATTGGCACAGCGGGCCCCAGCCATGCCCTGACACAGCGGGCCCCAGCCATGCATTGGCACAGCTGACAAATATGGATCAAAAAAAGTTATGAGGAAAGATTTTGGGCATTGCAATGTGGGAGGTGCAATAAATCAAAATGGAATCATATAAACAGATCCATCATATCGATAAAGAATTCTGCTTACATCAGTTCTGATCGTATACGGTCACGACACTGCTCATACATCTTCAGGATGGCACCGTGGGAGAAATGCATTTCTGACAGAATCCTCTACCATTCATCCAAATCATTTAATAGGCACACAAAGTCTTCTGTGCTAACTGTATTACCTGGCACTATATCTTTAAGTGTTACATGATGCCCTTAGTTATTTAATTATGATGCTGGGAACCCAGATCGTACGGTGTCACGCTCTCAGTGGGTCGTTGTTTTCAAGTGAGGATCACACTGAGAAGAGGTGCTGACACTTTCAGATCTTCTTTCTTCATATCAGGCATTGTGGTTTTGCTCGAAGTGATGGTAAAGGTTTGTGGCGTTCCCGTGACAATAACCACCACTGCTTGACACGTTTTACGAAGAAGCCGGCAGCGAGAGGGTTCGTTCATACCATCTGAAACCAAAGCAGCGCCGAACAGCAGACGTACCTCCTTTTCATTAGTCTCTGCTGTTTTTTCACCACTCGCTTTACAACAAACGGCTACATGCTCACGTTTGGGGCCTCCTAATTACGTCACACTCCCACATGATTCGCTCGTGAGAAAGCCGGTGTTCTTTCAGTGGTTCTATTATTTACAGCTTTTAGTTTATGAATCTTGGCGGATCATTCATCGCGGTCCATTATTACGTGCTGATGGCGGCTACTCATACCGCTATGGCGATAAAAATAAGATATAACTGGCAGGCCAACAGAGACTACCCACAGCTCGGCTTGTTGATTCTAGGCCTGCTGCTGCTTCCCAGATTAGCTGTAGAACTACGTCCATCGCAGCGGTCGTGGACATGAGCGCACACCCAAAGGAGCTGGGGATCGAGCCTTCCCAAATTGTTCTTCAGAATCAGACTTAGACTAAATTGATCCATTCTACTGCTCGATTGCTTTGCACAAGTGGCAGCTAAGTGACTACATGCAACTTAAAAGTAATATACTGGAGACAGAATCGCGACTAAGGAATTACAGGGAGGAGACAACGGAAAAGCTAACCAATGGAATTTCTCCATTCTTCTTTGGAGCGCCCCCTGCAGTCTAACTGCTGCGCTAACCTAGCCTTCATAAGGGGCCTAATATCATCCATTACCGGCAAAGAAAGGGAAATGAACAGAAGCGGCTAGAGGTATAGCATTGCTAGGCTCGCAGCATGTGAATCAGCCTGCGGGGGGTTTCGGCGTTAAAGCAACACCACGTACACACGCACGCAGTCACGCAAAGCTCACACACAAACACGCACACGCTGCTCCAGCTACAGTAACACCCGAATCCGCATCCTCGGGGACTCAGTCATGTATACACATGTAAATTTCCATGTAGCATTTAGACGGAGGCGAAGTACACATGCGTGTATGACTGTATGTGCGTAGCTAATGACATAAAAACTTGACGCAAATTAGTCTGAGACCGGATACGGCTCCACGGGGTAATGACGCTCGCGGCGGGCGCAGCGCATCTGCACGCAGATGTCAGCCTCGATGTCATTATCTGAGATCCCCCGATGCCTGCACGCCGGCACGATCGCCCGGGTTCCTCAGAGGATCGTGTCGGGCATCGTGGGTTACCTACGGCGACAGATGCACCGCTCTACCAGTTGGCGCTAGAACTGCGGAGCAAGACAACAGAGAACGGTCGCCGTGCTTTTACACAGATACGGTCGGGGGCTGGGCTGCGTGTGGCCAAAAATAACAGTGACTGAAATGGAGAGAGATTAGGCAGCCTCACAGAAGGGCAGGAGTATTCTTCCCGTTTCTCGATTTGCTTTTTCGGTATCCCTCTTACAGCAGTACATGGGTTGAGTAACACCTTTGAACGCTACTGCTTAGTATCAAACACCATGTGCTACCGGTTGAGGGGGATGAGGTATGCAAACACCCCGGCAAGGCCTGGCTTGCTTCCAGAGGTGCGAATTTGAATCTGTCAGCGGACTGCGTCCAGATGGGCATGCGTGATCCCCACATCATCCACGGCCTAGCTCCCCCCCGGCTCATACACGCGCCGCTCTTCGCCGGACAGGCAGGGGGGACTGAAACACCGGCAATCCACCCTGCTGACGGGGTAAACACGGTAGAAAAGGAGGGGGCGATGCGGAAAAAGACGGGGGCAGGCAATTGGCAACCAGCCTACCCCCAGAAGAATGCCACGACGATGGAGGCTGCTGAACATGGAATAATCTGACCTAGAAGAGACAGCGTGTACCAGGGGATGTTGCTGCCTACACTGCATGACCCCACCCTCCTAGCGTGACACCTACCGCTGTCCTGGAGGCACACTGACAACAAGGCGCCTCAGAGCAGAACCTTCTCAAAGCCAAACACCCTGAGCTGTGTGCCACGGCATGGACTGCTCCTCTGGAATCTCCGCCAACGGGCGGGTGTGTGTGTTTAGGGACGAACGCTGTTCCTCTCAAAGAGAACGTGGCGAGAGGAACCACAACAAACGGTGATTTGCGGTCAGGCTTTTTCTTTCTAGAGAATTCCCCAGGGTGGGGCAACCAAGGAACCTGCTATGTTCACTGCTGCTTCATCCAGCCGAGATCTTAATTAAGTCGGTTTTGTTGAACTCGTGCATCCCAACGTGTTTCAGTTTGCGAGCCACTGGAGGCATGTTCATGCAGATGAAATGAACGATGAAGGATGATGGTGTCTTCCTTTATGTACATCTGAAGACTGTCAGACTGCTGCTAATAATCTCTTTTGACTGGTTTTGTAATTATCTCATCCCGAGAAAAACATCACAGCTGGTATTTCTTAATAAAAATATTCATTATTATCATCTCCATGAGGTACAATACAATAAAGGTTAACAAATTTTGTGTTGCTAGGCTGAATAAATTGCTAATACTTTAGCAGAGCTAATTCTAAGCACGTAAATCCATTTCAGTACAGGCCAAACAAACCGTGCTCAGCGGCTGAACCCAAAGCAGGAAGTGCAGTGGGCCCCTGGGACTGTGGGTCAGGAACCCTGTGACCAAGACCATGAGGGGACGCCAAGACATGCCATTGGCTTCCTCTGTCAGAGTCCAGCCGTGTGATTCTCCAAATCCAGAGCACGCTGTAATGCAGCCGTCTGTACGTCTACCCGGCGTAATTCCGGTACGTCACGTAATCTCCCGCTGATAGCTGTCAGATATTGCCTCCTCTTTGTACCTCATTAAATCTTCGCTGAATGCAGAACTCGCACCAGCCAAGTGGTGTTTATACAATGTAATTATAAATAAATCACTCCTTCGCCTTATCTAGCTACGGGGGGCATCTGTCACTCTCAGGCAGTGACTGCTACTCAAACACATAGAAGCAGACATATGGACCCTGGCCACCCTGTTCCACAGCACAACGTCCCGTTTCACAAGGAGCTCGGTGCGAAAACTAGCAAGAGATCGAGCGAGCTGGCTTTACGAAAGGGCAGACTCTATCATATTATCCACACTGGTAAGATTCCAGGGCAAGGAATCTGTATTTGGTTAGATAACACAGCACTGTTCCCCTTCCCCCCACCACTCACAGAGAGCTCAGTAAACTGCCAGAGGTTATTACAAAGCAGAGTTGCAGCACTGTGTTCCCGGAAACAAGACCAAATGTCTGACAGCGTCGCGTCCAACAGATGGACCCGAGCTGGAGGAGACCCAGGCGACAAAAGAACGACAAGCGGGAGACGGGTAGGAACTACTGCCAAACCACGCGATCCCTCACCTGACACCAGAAGCAGACGCACCGCCCAACTGAGGCCAACATCCTCGCTCAGCGTCATGTGACTCCCGCATACCGTTTATGCCGCGTCTCTACGCCAAATGTGCCTCCTTTTTCCCCCGCAGTGGCAATGAGCCCAGCTCTGGGCAAGGGCATCGCCTAATGCGTGGAAAGCAGAAAATGGAGTGAACACCGTGTCTCACGGTGCATGGAGGAGAGAGGAAGATCAGGAAAGAGAGAACGGGAGAAGGGCAGCTCGTAGACACGGAGCAGCAAGGCTGTGTTCAGCTTAATGAGAGAAAGTTGAACTTTTGCTAGACAGGAGCTGAAAGGCACCAGTAGAACCAGCAGTAGATAGTAATGGTTTCGGACGCCAGAGAGAATCAGCTAAGCGGTGAATTGTTACTCACTTTCAAAGCTTCCAACAAACGGGACACTCACGAGTTACATATTTTAATTACTGACACTATAACTGATGAGCAAAATAAAAGACACAACATCACACACTTAACAAAAAGTCTCTTTCTAATGGTTTCTAAGTCTCCCTGTCACCCCCCTTCCTCATGGCCATCCATCCACCCATCTACCCATCCATCTCCCTGTCACCCCCCTTCCTCATGGCCATCCATCCACCCATCTACCCATCCATCTCCCTGTCACCCCCCTTCCTCATGGCCATCCATCCACCCATCTACCCATCCATCTCCCTGTCACCCCCCTTCCTC
>JAACJT020022801.1:0-30639 GCA_009936485.2 Gymnarchus niloticus | reverse complement strand
AGTCCCCATAAAATTATGCGCAGGGAGACCAACGCGCGCGGGAGGCAGACCTTTTTATTCCACCCCCCACCCCCCCACCCCCCCCCCCAACACCCTAACTGGTCCGCCCCCCCCCCCCCCCCTTCATTTGCATGATTCTGTTGAACAAGGGTGCCTCAGCAACAGTGTGAATTAATTCTGCTTATAACTATCTACCACAGAACTTAGATTTGACATCAGTATACAGGGTTCAGTTTTTATCAAGCAGATGGTGAACAAATGAATATGTTATGAACTTCAATTTATGCTCAGTTTTAGGGCAAAGATAAAGGTTTTGTTCAGCTTATAATTCATTCGGTCATGGTTTAATAGCTTGTTTTCATATACAAATATATTAGGTTGGTTCTTGTTGCAATTTCGTTTTCAGGAATGCTAGGGAAAAATCTCCCTCCTGCGTTGTCTCATCTTGGGCAAGTCTGAGGACTGGTACGGAGCCAAAATTCAGAAAAATCTAACTACCCTAACTCACGCTCAAATATAGGGCTTCGTTTCCCACTCTGCCACCACGGAGGGGAGGGGAGTCACTTTCTTCCCCGAGGAGGGGTTAGTCAATGGGTTCTCAGCCCTTGGTGTACCCACTGTGACAAGGTCCTGCAGGGAAGGTGTCAGGGCTGGTGAGAGATTTTGCCTTTCTGGTTTGCCCTGTGAATTACTGCTTGACTTGTTTTTCGATTGAGGCCCTGGTATTCGGCATTACATTTTGACGATAGGAACATTTTTTTAAGTGACATCTTCCTGTACAAATATACTGTAAAAAGTATTTTTCCTCACTTTAATTTTTGTCACGTCTGCCCAAATTTCAACGTGAACGCTATCAAATAACCAGCTAATACTGAATTTTAGATTAAAAAAATAGCAATTAGCAATTAGCACAAGCATTTTATTTTTGTGTCGTTAATTTTATAAAGAATGTTATGCAATACAGTTGCCAAATCGAAAAGCATTCCAGTACAGCTTGGTTGCAAGACCAGTGCAATGACTACAGCCAAAAATGTGTAGTAGTCTTTCACTGCAGTCTTTCACGTATCTGTGAAGGAACGTTAACTCAATTTTGGGATCCTGCATCTGCAGTTTCTAAAGACAGTCCAGATTGCAACTAGACAAGTTGTTTTTTTTTTTTTTTTTTTCAAGCACTGCACCGGGGGGGGGATGTACATGCTGTGTTGTTTGGTTCTTAGCCCAAGGCCACAATGGCTCAAGCTGGATGAGCAGCTCCACCCTTGGCTTCATCCACAGGACATTGTCCCAGGCTGGTATTTGGTCAACTTGATATGAGCAAACGTTCTGAGCTGTCTCTGTCTTGCTACCTATCCCATTTTGCCCAGTAGATCTCCCATCTTCCTCCCTCAAGTGGCTGTTGTTCTGGGATCGGTTTGACTTCCATAACAATTTGATGACATTCACCTCAGATGCGGAGATTTTTTCAAGCTTTCCCCATTGGACAATGTGGCTCTGATTGTGGTTTGGTGGAGGCCCAGAGCATTACAAAGACTAACAGACAATAACAACATTATTTCAGACGTCTTTCACTAATTTCTTGTGTTTTTCTTGAATTTGGAATAATCTGCATAGAACTTGTATCCTGACAGTTTCACTGTTATGGGAATGACTAAAGTCAGTCATATTTATTTGGACTAGCCTGCCAAAATCTTTTTTTTTTTCCACTGGATTATCAAGAGCAATCCTGTACAGCCCTTTTATTTGTGGATAAGAAAGGGATGGTAGGAGAACGTTTTTCATTTTAGACAACGCTGAAGGCACACCATAAAGAGGGGGGGAGAAAAACAGGTGGAATTTAAACGTTCAGGTTCAAACTTTGGAGCCCTAAATTGCATGAAACCTGCTGTTTTGTTGAATTTCCTGCTGGGTGTAATTTGCAAGAAGTTGGTTTAAAACTGCTGGTTTAATTTATTTTCTTTTTTGCGATTTTCTATGTAAAATTCAAGATGCATAAATGATATGAAAAGCATACGTCTAAATATTGGAAGCTTACATTTTAGAAACAATTTCATGACACCTACATATTACGACGTTAGCTTTCGTGTTTATATGTTTCTAGATTTACCCACATGAATGAAACCACGGTCTCATAATTTACTCAATGGGGCTGTCATTAATTAGCTTGTTTCCTGTTGCTATTCTCCAAATAAACAGATGCTTACTCTCAATGCTTCGGAATGCTGGAGGCATCTCATCTTAAATGATCCGGCTGTTAGTCACCGGGCTGCCCTAATTTAATTACCTCCAATTGTCTCACACACTTGGCCTGCCACCAATGCCTCTCCCCTACATGTTCAAACACATTGCAAAAACGGCATGCAGCCATCAGCTCTACATGTCGCCATCAGCCAATGGCTGTTTGTTACACAGACAAACGATCCTCCTGTCAACCAATAGCTGCTTATCACCCTGCGATATTGACCTGATAGGTAAAATGCACTTACCAAATGCTGATAGTCACTTGTCTTAACCAATTGCTGATTGTTCTTCTCTGATAGGCACTCATGTAAGCCAATGGTTGTTCGGCACATGGTGACATTTATCTGCTAGTTCATACAAAATTGTCAAGAGGTCAAAGGCACTTAAGTCAGTCACTAAATAGGAAACTACAGGTTTGACTACTTTAGTTACTACTATTGCTGAAAATTTAGGTAGAGAAATTCAGATTAAGCATCTTGCCCATAAAAAAAAGATCTCTAAATGCCATCTTAGCTATATATCTTCAGGACCTCCAAGTCATAGGTGCTTATTATGACATATAAAGAACTTAGGACTCAGGCGAGATATTAAATCAATATTCTGATAAATGTTATCAGATATCAATTCGGAGACATGGGCTGGCACTGCATTTATTTTGCATTTCTGGTGGAGAATTTTTATTAGACTATTTTCTCCTAGGAGACCATCTCTGCTTGGACAGAATGGCTTTGAATGCGGATCTATGGGCATATGGATTTTGAGAAATGTGTTTGTAACCCTGCCCAGGGTATTCTTCAACTTCAGCCTTCAGGAAATTCTTTTGATTGTGGTGTCACTGCTGAAAAGAATCAGCCAGCAAGAGGCAAATACTTGATGTGAAATATGTATTACGTGGCCATGACTGTGTGGACATCTGCCTGTGCCACATCTCCTTTCAAAGCCGAGGGTGTAAATAGGAGGTTGGTTCTCCTTTGCTGTTATAATGGCAGTACTCCTCTAGAGAGGCTTTCCAGAAGATGTTGAAACATTAGTGAGTTTGGATATCGATGTTACATAGCTGAGTGCTTAATTATACACCTGTCACAGTGGGTGTAGCTAAATTAGCCAACTGAGTTAATTAATGGGAGTAACCATATACCTTTGTTTATATTATGTATACATTCTACAAGAATATTGCTTCACTCATACAGAATGTGTCTGCATTTGTGGCGAGATGAGGACTGAAGTAGAGTCATGATGTCCTCCATAATACTTCTTTGGATGGCCACTGCTGGATGATTTTGTTCCTTCAAGCTCAACGATGTCGAGTACACGCCGATCAAGGAGATTGTCGTGCTCTAGTATGGGCAGACGACAGAATGAGGATGCGTCCATGAGCCTTGAACCGCCATTACACAAAGGGAGACAGACAAATTTAAGACTTGATACCAGTTTCCCTGTGGAGGAATATGATCATCCGAAAGTTTGCCAATGTTCTCGTCGATTTGGTGAAAGTGTCTCATCATCAACTGAAGCACTGTGGGGCAGCAGACTCACAGGTGGGAAGTTGTAGACTCCAAAACAGATCTGCCTGCAGGCTCCTCATGAATGGAATAGCTTTGGTCACGTAGGGTTAAACTTCAAACCATTACCATCATTCTGCACTGGGGACTACATGGCCTTAAGCCACGGGGCAGTAATTCCTAGCTTCTTTCCTGGTGACTTTGCTTTGGGACTCTGTTCTATCAATGCTTCCTAAATCAGATCCAGAATTCTTTTTAGTTGCTGTATGTCTTTTGCCCCATTCCCTAATTCACGACTGAGATGATTTTGTGGTTTTTCAACAATATACAGGGACCAGACCTCCCATCAATGCCTAGACATCTCTAAAGGATGACAGACCACCCTACCATGTATCCTGCAGTTAGGTATTAGCCCTCTGATGGAAAAGGGGGCTCTATGAGAAGCTCAGCTAAGTGCTTATTTTAAGATGAGCAAACACACGGATGATAAATGCTGTGACAAGCTTTTCTGGGCTCTCTTCTGTACATTTTTAAGACGTGTCTACCTACCAGTGTCTACACTCTACAATTATAACTGGTGTGTTCCTCTTCCCAGCACTGCAGACCTGGAGCATGATTCATGGCAGATGGTCAACTTTTCAAATTCCCATTTTTGAGGTTAATCCTCCTGGAGTATCACCTAATCATCTTATATGTGTCAAAGGACCTATTCAATTGTGTGAAATGTAAACATGCTGAATTGTTACTTTTTTTCTCACCATTTCACTTTCTGCAACGTCTCTTAACAAAAAACAGATCCATGTTAAAACTCATTGGTCGAAGGCCCAGGGGCCAAAACCAGACACAATTTTAAAGGCTCGTGATCAAACCCCAATTTGAAGCGACTGATCAGTCAAGAAGTACAAAGATTTGATCCCCTGAAGACTGCCAATTGATTCAAATTAAAAATAGACTCTGTTTGTTCAATGTCACATCCTATGCTGCAGATAAACTGATTATAACTCCGATAAAGTTACAATAACCTATCGATCTAACACATGCACAGAAGCTGAAGGTGGAATCTTGACCCAACGTGCCTTTGGCCGCTTCAAGTTCTGCACAGAGGACGTGAAAAACGACATTGCAGCACACCCCTGCATCCATGGTCTGGTGTTCCTGCAGTGAAATCGGGATAAAGTTTGGGAACAGCCTTGCATCTGTAAGATGGCCATATGCCATCATAACGAAAGAGGATCCTCAGTATTACTGCAAAACGTGTCGGACAAATTGGTTGGCTGACTTTGCAGGACGGGTCCCCGACTGCTGTCACGTGGATGTAAATTACAACCTCCACGCCTTTGGATCATGTCCGGGGCCAACCAGGGGTCTTCCGTGAGCCATCAATGACGTGAAAGCATTAAAGTAAGAACAATAAGACCAACAAATTACAAGTGTGCCCTGACCGTCTTACTGATTTTTACCTGATTTTAGTGAATTTAGTCAAAGCGCTCACACGCTAAACCAAAATGTCTTGTTCAAAATCTTCACTAAATCAGCCCATTTTGTTATCCTTTGATTACCGTTAATTTGCTGTACAGGTTGGATGGGATGCTCACTATATTTAACAGCTATACCCAAGCTAGTATCAGCATTGACTGTCGTATTAAAAAATACGCGTAGTGCTGATGGCCTTAAATATGTGACAAATATTCATATAGAGGGTGAAGACCTGACTTATGCATTTGTATCCTTAAGGGAAGAATTAGACACAAGAATTAGACAATTTCAAAGTTTTGTTTCCACTTTTTCCTGAGGCACAAACAAAATCACTGTCTTTATAAAAATAATCTAATTTAGTTTGCAAATATCTATTACGTTCTTAGAACAACATGGTTGCCAGACGAACATCTGGAGTGGGCTAAAAACAATTCAGAATTAATCAAACATCTGTCTATTTCAGGAGCCGTGGGATGGACCAGGAGCGAGATGATCACGTGGAGATAAATTGCATCTTCATGACATTTTACCAATTACACTGGGATTTCCAAACGTAGATGAAATATTTAAAAGCAACAAGAAAAACTCTGCATTCGAAATTAATTTTTACTGCCTGACCTGTCATATAGAGATTTATGGAAAACAAACAACAACAAAAAAAACTAATTACAGTGAGTATTACCTTTCCACCCCTTCAATACCCCTCAGGCACAATAAGATATCTGCTAATCACCAACAAAAGTCATAAAATCTTACACAAATGGATACACAGCATATTTGATGTTTTAGACTAATGAGCGGAAAGCTGATTGTTTTGGCCTGTTCTCCTTACTTAAAGCCTTACATCATGTTTCTATAATACTGCCATCACATGTTGTAAATAGAAGGAAAAATGTCAAATTGGAACAAAGGCCCTTAAAAACACATAAGATTGCAGTTACTGTTGGCCCCTTAAGCTCAGTCCCTGTGATCATGACATGCACTTACGTCACTGACTTCTCTCACTTTCGAATAGAGAAATTGAGTTTTGTGCTTAAACATTAGTTAGTGTGCAGCTATTGGAACTTTGAATGTCCTTCTGTGAAGGAATTGTCTCCTTCTAGAGTAACAAGACGACTGAATCCTGCAGGTAGACAGGTTCGGCTTAGCATAAGTCCGCCTTTGGGGAAAATACTTTGCTACAAAATTGTTTTGAGTGGATAGTCCTTTTTTAATGAAAGTGTTTTTAGATTGACAGCACGCTAATTCTCATGGGAAAGTCTGAGTTACCTTACTGCTTGTGAATAACTGAGTTAATCAAAATCAAAGTTTGGAATATGTGGAAATATGCGAGACTCCTAATTTCTCTAACGCAGAAAGTAGTGCAATTGGTAGGAATAGAAGCACTGAGTATATTTTCAGCAGCCAAAACCCCAATCCAGTTCACCAAGACGCCTGGCTGACATGGGTCAACTGGGTAGATATAGAGAAAATCCTGACTCAGGTGAAACGCACGAAAATGGAGCCCAAAATGAGAAAAAGGTTAGGTGGAACTAATGCTCAGACCAACAGACACAACATCACAAGCACAGTAGAGGCACAGGGCTAGAAACAGCCAAAGATGGGACGGGTGAAAACAGTCCTCCAATTAAGATGCTGGAGGGGCGGAGAAATGATGATCTCTTGTGGGTGTGACCAAAGCAGGTGAGGGTGTGGCATGTCTTGATTTAAAAAAAAAAAGACAAGGGCTCACATCCCTCTACTATATTAGACCTGTTTTCCAAATGATTTTACAAAGGCACCATGGAATTCTGAACCCTGGTGTCGATACACAGAAAAAACAAAAGCTGACAATTTCTCGTTTGTTGTTTTGATGTCCATCCTGTCCACTTATTCCAGATAATTTTGTTTCTTACTAAACTATTTACTTTTTGTGTAGAGAAACTGCCTCATCAGTCCTCATCGTCTTCCAGTTTAGAACTGGTCTGTGGCAGGTAAAATGTATTCCTGTCTATTGTGTATTCCTGTCTATTGTGTATTCCTGTCTATTGTGTATTGTTGTGTATTGTTGTTTTTGATCATTCTTTAGTTGTTCTTCTGCTGTTTATTTTAATTACGTCTCATGTTCCTGGAGGACTCGCAGAACAAGAATTTCATTGTACTGTGTGAAGTTCTCTCTAGTACATATGACAAAAAGTTAATAATAATAATAATAATAATCTATAAAATCATCCAAATGTATATTTTGCATGTAGTCCTTATTTTTGTCTGAGAATTGATATGCTCAGTATTAAGACAACATCCCCCAACCTCATTCCAGGTTCCAGTCCTTATTTTCTAAAAAAATGTCAGGTTTATTGCCATTTCTTGCCCTGCAGAGTAGGATTAAACTGTGCCAAAACTTTCTGCCTCTCTGTACATCAGACGGTTCTGTATATAAGTAGAGAACCTTTTGAGAAAACTACACATACTTAATACTTTTAGTGTGTAAGGCAAAGTAAGCTCAGCTGATATGAATTAAAGCAAAGTGCTTAGAAATTCCCTCTGTCTCCCTGAGATTTCCCAAAATAAAATCCAGTCCCTCTAAGAAGTGAATTTCTTGCCCCACCCACGTCAAAGTGAATATTCCTTGATGCTGAGCGGGCCAACAATGTCAGCCGCTGCTCAATTCCTCTGAGGGTTATGCTTTCTGTTTAGTCATTAGAAGCCAGGAACCAAGACTCTCAGTGCCTTAAGCAGATATTTTTGTATTAATAAAAACTGTGCAGTGTTATGTTTTGAAGAGGCAAAGTTCTCATCTGAAGTGGGAGGGAAATAGGGCTTCTAGATGACACTGTTTCCCAGATCCTAGCTTGGATAATTTACAGATTATAGCACAACAAACATGACCCTCACCAGGAGAAGTGATCTGAAGATGGATGGATGGATGGATGGATGTATGGATGGATGGATAAAAACTTGGCATTGGTTTTGTGGGGTACTAGCTAAGGGATAGTTCGAGTGCATTCATACCAGTTGCTTGAACTCTCATAGTTGGTATTCAGTTGTCGGCTATTGCCGAGAAATTCCATCCATCCATCCATCCATCCATCCATCCATCCATTCACCCCCCCCACTAATTCAATGCAGGGCCATGGTGACCCTGGAACCTATCTCAGTAATCACAGTTCCTAGCTTGGGACCGAAGGGGGGGGGGGGTTCAGTGAGAAAACCTTGATTAAAAAATAGTATCACTGACTGTTCAGGTGTGAGACCAACAGTCCTCGTGTGGAGAAAATTCGTACTTGCGTGTTTAACCAGAGGGAACTGAGGCTACGTTTCTCTGATTCTGAAGAATCTGCAACTGGGTTTACTTTTAATATCATGTGATCATGACTGCTGGGAAGCTCCATGGTGAGAAGGAAAGCAAGCAAACCACAACTGTTCGTCTGGGCAGAGGCACGCTGAGTGTTTACAGCTGTTTGGGAGACCTGAAGTATTCCGGCGGAGTATATTTTACTGGGGAGGTAATAGAATTTTAGTGAAGTAACGGTTTTCTTAGCATCACCTTGTAGCATAAAGTTAAAATCTAGGCAAGTTGTCTGTAATGATTTCTGAAATAAAAAAAGCTCAGCTTTTGAATTTGTAATACCAGACAAACGTCAAGTATAATTTTTAGCTATTACAGATTTTTAAGTCATTTTTCCTTGTATTTATTTGTCATGTTCACATGGGGAGTCAAGGTGCCTCAGTGGGTAGCACTGCTGCCTCACTCCTCCAGGGTTGTCGGTTCAAATTCCACCTCTGGTCTGTATGTGTGGAGTTTGCATGTTCTCCCCGTGTCTCGTGAATTTCCTCCCGCAGTCCAAAGATGTGTTCTAGGCAAATTGGCTGCACTACATAAATGCCTGCTGTTGGTGTGTTAGACTCAAATGTCAAGCGGAGCGACACACCAGTTGGATCCCATCTTCACTGCATCAGTTCACAAGCGGACCCTGTGCCAGCACGAGACGTAATGCTAATAAACAGATAGATTTGTCACATCCCCAAGTCCAGACTGGGATTTTGGGTGAGGCCACATTCCTCATTTCCTTATTCAGTTTAATTGCCTTTGCCCTGATTGCCCTCATCTGTTTCACTTAGTTCATTTGTTACATCAGTTTCAGTCCCCCTCTTGTGGCTATCAAGAGTTTGTAGTGTTTTGTTGTATTCAATTCATGTTGGTTTAGTTGCTTTGGTTTTATTTGTCTAGTCTGTTAGGTTATGATCGTCCATGTTGTTTGGGGCATTGCCAGTCCTGTTTATCATTCCTAGTCTTGTTCCTGGATCTCGGTCCGCTAATGCCCTGATCATGGCTCTTCGCATGTCTGTGCCCACAAACCTAGCCTCGTCTTGCTTATCTTGTTTGCCTTGTTTTCACGGCAAAGTGCAGTGTTTGTTCCCGCATTAAACCCATTCGTTTTGCCGTTAAACCCCGTCTGCACCTGCATCGTTGTCATCCTTAACTACAACCCAAGACGGCAACAGTCAGCGAGAATGTTACATATTTTTATCAAATGACGCTTTTGAGTTCTTGTACTAAAACTCAAAGTTCTTTGTTATTATTCCTATTTTTCCCCATCTTCAATGCTTACATTATGCTTTTCTAGATATTGAATTAGCTAAAAATAATATGCTTAGGATCCTTCCAATTTTTTCAAGTGTTGAATTTTCCTCAAGAATCTACCTGTATGGCTTCATTATCCAACGTTGTACATTTTCACATTACTGTAGATTTTTAAATAATGTTGACAGCATGCTACTACGAGTCGTTCCACAGAAACTACCACCTCTGTTGTTTTTCTGAAGGTTTTATACATAACAGGAAAGCCTCTAAGGTACCTTCAGAAAAGGGTGCTTCACAATTACCTTCAGACTAACCCAAGAAACTAAATAATATCCACCCAAACTCAGCGGTAAGACAAAAACTGGTCCATGACTTTCGAACCCTACTTTGCCATAATGCATTTGCAATCTGCAATACATCCAGAGGAATATGGGATTAGTAAATATAGCATTTTTTATTTTAAAGAGCAGTTTCTGTGAATGACCTACAGTAGCTGCTGATTGGAAGCTTGGTATTTCGTAACTAGAATTACATTAACTGAACTCTCCTCTTCACAGTTGTCATCTTTGACTGTGGTTTCTGTTCCACTTCATTACTTGGATAGTTTGACCTTTCTGAAGTACTTGTACATTTTCCAGGCCCTGGGTAATAATTTTTTGCTGTCTCTCATCCTTTTATATTTGCTACTGGTTATCGGTTTCCAGGCCAATGTTCTCCAGCTGTGACCACTGAAAAGATTAATTGTAAGAGATTTTAATATTCAGATGACACATCAGTAAACTTAGGTGGGCGTCATATAATTCAATAATGTCTGTCACAGCAGTGAAAGTTTGGACAATTCCATGATATTGCTGCTTGACAAATGAACAAATCTCTTCTCAGACTGTGGTCGTGCCTCCATTTTTGGATCCGAGCCGTGCGGTAGGGCTGACTCAGGACTGGTGGGTTCGGTCAACCAGCAGGGGTTTCTGATCTTTCTGTGTTTTCAAGACATTAAATTATCAGCTACGCGTAGTTCTGAGCAGATTCAGCTTCTACCAAATGCCCTGCGGGATTTCTGGGCCCTGTAGATGATGCCCCTTGAGGATTTTATGAGCAAACTTGGTGTTCACTGCCATTCATTAACTTATGACAGTACTGTAGCTGATTATGACAATTGTTTATCTGTTTCTTTGACTGTGCATTAGGAAAATTGTGCCTCTGAACAATGTGGAAGCCCTGTCAATCAGCAGGATACACCGCAAAACTCCTGTGCTGACTGGATACCTTGGGCTCCACTTTTATGCTGAGATTTGGGATCAATGCATATATTATTTATTTATTGTAACTATTATTCATCTGTCGTCTTTGATGTTTACAGAGAATCGTTATCAATTTTCCCAGCATTCAAGAACTGGGTGTTTTATGTTTTTTTTCCATTGAAAATTGCACCTTAAACACTTTTTTAGAGGCAGCTTGCTTGTAAAATTGTGCTGTGTTAACCGACGTTTGATTGATGCAAAACACATGGCTACACTAACATCTGAATTTGGTGGCATGCGGCATACATATAATTCTTGCAGACTCCGTTCTCCAGCTGCATCCACATGGCCGCCCCACAGCTTGCCACCTCATGCATGAATTCCAGGGCCGGAAATCATTATGCATACTTCTACCCCACCCATTTTTCTCTATTTAACCTGTCTTCCAGGAAAAAAAAATGTCCTTTCACTGAGGTAATCTCCACCTTTGCCTGCCGGCTCTGTCTCGATTATTCCTACAGCACCTCAGTGGCCAGCGATTTCCATGCTTTTGGATTTCCTAACATCTCGCATTTGGCAGCTCAGACTTCTGCTTATGGATTTTAAATCAGGCTGTGCATTAGAATACAACTGTTTTTCACTCCAAGCCCACACTCCGTTTCTGCTTGGAATAATTATGAAAATAAAATACCTTAAGGAGTGTCAGTTATTCAGACATCAGACATTTTTTTCAGCATATTTTAACAGTTCGATTAGACCTGAATAACTTATAGATTATCTGGAGCAGTCAGATCACACTGTGAGTTCATATGGATCAGCGTTTTTTTTAACAATAATGTCAAATATATTTGAATCGAATGTTTTCCTTACCATCAGCTAGGAGTGTAACTTTAAAATTCCCCATGCTCCAGTGAAACACGTTTCTCTAATTAAGAGGAAATTGCCCCTAATACCATCAATCGGCTGACTTCTCGTTGGCTTCGGTTTCTCCTGGACCATATCACAGCGATCAAAGGTGCGAGGCAGAACACACGCTGCACAGGATCTTAGGCTGTTCCATCAGGGCCCACTGCAAAAACGCCATGAGGGAAAACTGAACCAGCTACCCCACTGTCCAGGCTAAAAAATGCACGTGTAGAAATCACATTAAGCTGAGAGCCTGTTGAAAGTACAGCTATGTGAAACCTGCTGGAATTTACTGGAATCCTGGTAGTCATTCTTGTGCTTTAAACTAATCATTAAATTAGCACTAGTCTAGTTGTTTCTGATTTGAAATGTCCACTGACTCACTGGCATGTTGTGTTGGAACATGTCCCCCATAAAATGTGCTTAATCCATGAATGAAAACTGGATTGGTAAGAGTCATTCAGGCACCGAGGGGGTGAGCCATTTCAAAGGGCTTCCTGTAACGGCAATGACAAAATTTTGCTTGGGAAAGAAGTTTAGAAAGGACGACAATAACAATTACACAGCACATGTGAGAGCAGAAAGGAAACATTTTTGGGTGTTCCATGAGTAGAGGAGCTCAACAGCTGTCCGAGAAAGCTGATGTGTTCTTGATTTGTTTACAAGAGCTTATGAAGACTTTCATCCCTCATCCCTCATCCCTCAGCCCATATGACTCTTCTCCTTCAGTGGTCCACTTTCCATTCAGACTCCAAAGTAAGTGTAATGTCAACTCCACACTCTTTGTAGTTTAAAAGTCTTTCTTTGGCGAAAAGTCCTTGGAAGCTTTTTTTGTCATGCATGAATACTGTTTAGGCTCCAGTGGATGTTAGAAATAGATAGAACAAAGAAAGAATATATTTTTAAGGATGTAATAGTCCACAATTTAATGAGGTGAGCATTTCAGTAAATATCATTCTTTCATACATTATTTATAATCGTTTTACCCTTTTTACCTCATGACTCATTCATGTCAACTTCCACATCAGGAATTAATACTGTAATTCACCTGCTCACCTCTGTGTACCTCGTTTAAAATGTTGTATCATCATTGCAAATATATGGGAGAGTTTCTTATGAAATGAGGTTTCCACTGAAGTTTAGCAGATGTTGAACTGGTCTAAGTAGACCCTGGGTAAACATTTATTTTGGGCCTGTTTATTCCTTTGGGATATAAACAAAAGAAACCCAAGCAATTTGACAAGGTGTGCCACACTATCACGAAAGGACATACTTGGTAATGACTTTCAGTCACATAGACGCAAATGGAACATTTCACAAACATCCACCCATCCATCCATCCATCCATCCATGTCACCACATACAGATCTGAGGGCAGTACTCAAACTCACAACACTATGAGGTAAATCAACACAGCAATACCTAGTGATGGGACAAATGAGACTTCAAAACCCATGGAGGATGGGAGAATTCTCAGCTACCAATCACTGCTGCTCTTTCATCCAAAATAACACTCACTGTATTGTACTGCTTAAAGCTTACTGTTAAAATACATTTAGGATACTTAATTATTCACTGTTTACCATATTAAATGGCACTGCATTAAGACCCACAAAAATTTGCAAGATCAAAAATGGGTCAATGCACTTTATAATTCAATTATTTCACTCTCCACCTCAGTGCTTTGCATTTATGCCACAGTTTGATGACAGCAAAATCTTTAATTCACCCCCATTTGAATTCAAGATTCTGTCGATTTGTTGTTCTGTCAGGTTTTACCGTTTTCTAAGAAAAGCCTTTTAGGACTAGTCTTAGTTTGCTCCTAGGTGTGCTGTATCTTCACAAGAAGATAAATGCAACAGCCTGCCTTTAAAAGGGTTGGGGAGATGATTAGCTATGAACTGGGTCACCCTCATCATTCACAGCATTCACAGCGACAGCCTGCCTTCTGAGTCACCGAACCTACTCTGATCTCCTAAATTGCATCCTCCAATACCTTGTTGTCCTCCTGTTATACAACGTTGTTGTTTTTATTGGTACTAATGAATTTGTCCTGCCTGGTGCTGGCCAGAAGAGGATGGGCTTCCCCCTTGTGTCTTGTTCCTCCCAAGGTTTCCTCCTTCTGAAGGAGTTTTTCCTTGCCACCGTTACCTTTGGCTTACTCTCCGAGGACCCTGGGCCTGGGACTATGTAAAGAATTTTGTGACAGTGCTTCTTGTTAAACACAGTATGTAAATAAAAATTGAACTGAAGTCCCTATCAAAACAAAGATTGTAATTAATCAACTTGATTGTCGGGGTCCATGAGAAAGGCCCACCCACCCCTCCCCCCGTTCCCAAGTTGCATATGGGACTGGAATGGGTCAAAAAAGGCTTTGGAGAAGGAAAGGCCAACCAAAATGATTTACAGAGTTGATCCGACAGAAAACTCAACCACATCTTAGAATTCCTCTCTATTAACTCAGTAAGCTGTCAACTGGGTTAAATGAGCAATGTTTGAGATATTAAGATATTTTATCAATGGATATAAGAGTAACTCGAGGAGGATGTCCTAAGATACTAAAATGTACATTCTGTGGGATTTTCTTGAGAAAAATCAGGGAAAAGCCATTTAAAAGAGCACATTGTAGAGCTCTCCCTCAGTCTCTTTTCATTGGGCTCTGCCACACAATGTTCTACCTGCCTGTCATTCATATAAATATCCTGAATTTTCCTCATAAACAGAATTTAAACTTGTTTTATTTCACCAGCCTGTTGTGTGATCTGCACACATATTATTTTATCCGCAGCAACTGTCTCACGCTTTGCGCTTAATCCTAAAACATCCACAGAGTCAACACGATTTCCAGATCTTCACGGCTAATTTAAAATGGGACCTTTCAGCCAAACAGCTTCTATTGTTGCCTAATCAAACAAAACGGTTTTTTTTTTGTCTGCTATATAAACCAAAAAGCCTTTAGATAATCTTTTAAAATACATCGAAACTTTCAAACACTGTCAGTGTATGAAAATGACAGCATTTCTTGGGGTGTTTTTAGAATATTGTTCTGGAAGCACAAACAAGAATGTATTCATTGTATTCGAGACAAATCCTATGCTTTATGTTTAGTTTGAAGGTGAATTGAAACAATAAAATGTGCTTGCATACAATTTCATTTTTACAATATCGTATTTCTTTTAGATTTTAAAACATATTCAAGACATTCTCTGTGGCATTTTATTGACCCAATGCTGGGTTAAATGCTACTTAGTGAGTAGATACTCTATATGTTTCTAGCAGCGTCGTTTAAGGAAAAACACTTTATGAAAGAAATACTGGTCCATCTTCCATAACTGAGTACTGAATCATGGAGTAAATAAATATGAGAGCAATATTAATGGAACTGTGTAAGTCCTCATGATTCGTGAAACCCTGGCGGTGTCATCCTCGTACTCGATTTTGAAGGGCTGGAACACGTTTACACAGAGAGCAGAGTCCATTATACTATAGTAAACACTCTCATGGTAACTCTCCATTTGCTGAGCATAATGGGAGATGCATCACATCATCATTGGCCATATGGCTGTTGTTTACAATGGAGACCCCTTGAACGGCCCGTTTTGTTATGCTGTTGGGGGAAAAAAAATCTATCCAAATGGCTGCCAAACAAGCCACAGAGATGTAAAACATCAAAACGCGTGACATCACTATTAACATGAAACGAACGTCGGCTGATGTAGAAAAGTCTCATTAAGCTCTTTGACTGTCAGGTGGATCCCTCAATAATGTGACTGACAGCATACAAAAACGTAAAAGTTATCATTGTCTAACAAAATAATTCAAGATCGTACGCATTAATATGACTAAATGCCATCACAGATTACATTTATTAATATCACTCTTGACTGCTAGCCATTACAATGGTCGGGGGGGGCAGAAGCCCCTTCCCAAACGAGTGGCTTTAGAAGCATGCAGTGATTATATTGCATGATGAGGAGCAGGGTGATGCCAGTGCATCCCGTGAAACTGAATGACAATGGATGGATCTACGATGTCCTAGGCAGGAATCCAAGATGGTTCTTCTGGTCCATAGCTCTCCCAATATACCAGTTACTGCTGTTTCCTACTCCATCTTCTGGAATCCAGAAGGGCACACACTGCACGGCCAGGCTCACCGCTGGTGTCCTGAGGAGGAGGATGATCCACAGTAGCTGAAGGTGGGAACACGGGACCGTAGAACATAGTCTTGAGGAGTGACAGATGAAACATAGGAGACAAATGGAAGCAGACGTTTGTCGAGTGGGCTGATACGACGAAGACTTTTGAATAGGCCGATGAACTTGGGGCTCAGATTTGCTGATGGGAGGCGGAGCTTAATGTCCCGAGTTGAAAAGCTTGAGAAATTACACCTGCTAATTTTGTGGCAGATATCTTTAAATCCCCCTTTCACATAAAGTTGAATACATCTGCAAAAAAAAAAAAAAATGAATAAATAAAAATGCCATTGCACTTGTGTGGCCAGTTTCGAAGATGGATTTTCAAAAAAGCCGCTAGCCCAACTGTTTGACATGCGCTGCTTCTCAAATTATTTGCTACTGAATACCATTTCTAGCTGACGCTCGAATGCCGTAGATCTGGCCGTAACTGCGGAGTCCATTCGAACCTCTGTGATGGGGTGAAGTCACATGCCGTTGAACGCTTGTGATGAAGTGATGGAGGAGGCTCGAGACGTGGGAGCATAGCACACTTAGTGTTAGCATTCAGGCCACCTCTGGCATATTGAAGAGCAGAATGTCCAGCCAGCTCTGGAGTGTAGATGAATCTATAGAAGCTGCTCCACCCCAGTCACCCTCATCTCGAAGACATCTGAACGGTACCTATACTTTTTCTCAAAGTCGTAAAATCACTTCACTTGAGACAATTTCAGGGCCAGCGCCAGGACAGATGTCTTTTGTTTGGGTCGGTGTGGCGTGATGGAAAAAGGCCCAGTCAATTTTTTAGCAAGTCAAGAAAGTTCTGAGGGCAATTCTTCACACTGCAGCTGGAAAAACCATCCCTCCGTTCAATATCCTGGGCCAAGAAGCGGTTCGTGATGTGCCCTCGGTCCCGGATGTAACTCGTTATCTGACGCAGAAGTCAGCAGGTGAATGACGGTGATAGTTCCTCAAGAGATTCTCGCTTGCAAAGCCAGGCAGCGAGTTGGTGAAATAGCGGAGATTGGAGGGATCTTGTAATTGCACAGTAGCGTCGGATTTCAGTTTGACAACATTGTCATACTTAGTCCTCATTAGTCAGAATGCTCTTATTGCAAAAGCACAAAATCCATCTCCTACTTTGACAAAGAATCAGTTTTTCAACTACAAAATGCCTGTGACATACCTGCAGGTTCTCATTAGGAACTTGGCTACCCCCGTCATCTGAGCCGTTGTTAGCCTTCCCACCATGCTGTCGTACATCTTAATCGCTCTGTGTTCTGCTGCCAATGCTCCCCGCATTGCTTGCTGAATACAGACCGACATAAACAGGCTGAACAATTCCCACTGGTAGGATCTGCAGCCAAACAACACTCACCCTTATCCACGTACAATCCTGTCCTATGATCTGAGTCTCACTTAGAACATGTTCACGTTTATTAAGGTATGTCGTCTGAATTTGTCTCTATGGTATGATCTAATTCCACACAAAGCATATAAACCATTCTTGATATCTACTGACTTGTCATCATCTTTACCCGTGATCAGAGGCTCGTTCTTTCCACCTAGAATACTCACTTCTGGAGCAGCTGTCCTCTTTCTTTTTGCTCTCCTGAAATGTCGTGCTTTGAAATGGCCAGGGTTGAAATTGATAGTGTACTGCAAATCACACTCAGAGACCAAGCTGACATCAAGAAGCAAAGATAATTTCAGTGCAGTTCCCTAAAGACACAGGTTAACTTCCGTCATCGATAACCCTAAGCAGTCCACCTTAAAGGTGTCAGTATGTGTGTGTATTTGGTTTCGCCTATCTGTGCCAGAACAAGAAGGCAAACAGATTGCATTATCAATATCACAATAGCACTCCGGTGGCAAAAGTACACAAAATATTTCCTAGTAGAATGAAAAACAGGCTTTAACAAAATGTACAAGTTTCTTTCATTCCACAAACCTCTTCATATGATGAATGGAGCTCTTAAATAACGACGACCCCACCCAGAACTTTCCATTTCATATGATTACTTCCAAGTGGGTTTTTTTTGGGTTCTTTCTTGCAGGACAGAACTGAAGACAGCAAACAGGAAAACTACCAAGACTGCAACTCCAGCTGATAAACTGACAAAATTTTCAGTAAATATCAACGTGCTGTTGATTTGAGTTTGTATGGAAAAGGAAATTTATTTCAACTGGAGGGGAAGTGAAAACGAGATATCATGAAGCCATGTTTAATTTACCAGCTTTCTGTCACAATATTACACACGTCTTAACTGTGTTTTTTTTTTCTACTAGCCCTAAAAATTTCACATCAAAATTAATCTGTGATTTTTATTTTTTTTTTGCCGGAATGGATTAGTATTATAGTACAGGCAGTGCTTTCACTAATGATCTTGTTGAGCGGAGATTTATGAAACAGAAAGGACATCACTGTGTGATGTTCATGGGCACATCCTGGAACCTGACCTGGAAATGGATCAACTTCAGCCTACATATAGCAATTTCAGAACCGTGAAATTATTTGACATATGTAAGGGGTGGTGGTGGGGCATTATATACATACCAAATTTTATCCTGTTAGGACGTGAGCATTCCCTTGACAAGATAACGTGTTTAATGGTCCAACTCAGGATCATGTGGCCCAAAGTCTGACTTGTTCCAATTTGACCTGGATAGGAATGTTCTCTTACTGCGAACGTAAGAGAAAGTCAAGATGCAGGCATGGTCTTAACTTAGGGCAAGGCTCACTGTATCACAATGTCATGCAGATGAGTCTACAGGACGACCAACGGCTCTGCGCGAAGCACCCTTCATAAAGAGTTCTTGTGTACACGTCATATGTACAGGCCTCTACCACTGCGAACTCATGCCACGTGTGGACAGACCCTGAAAAGTGTTTTAGCTCACTCAGTTTCTCTGTCTCACATATTTGTCTAGAATATATTTGCTCCTTTTCGCATGAAAGAAGACCAAACATCTTTTGCCTGCCTGGTCTGTGTCTGGTATTCATTGCTCCGATAGCTTGCCAGCCCACAAGCTAATCAGCTTCAGTCGTTTCTGCGACATTCAGCCTTCCTAGGCCCTGTAACTGATGCAACGTGTGTTTATAAGCCCTACCTGGCCTCAATAACTTAACAGTAGCACCAATGTGTGCTGACACTCTCCAGTTTTCTGTGCCCTTCTCTGCCGAACTGAAAGTGACTGTGCTTACTGTGATGTATCGAGAGGTTTTGTCAGAATTTTTCAGTGATTTCATTGCAGACACGAATTGTTTTAGGCAAACTAAAAGCTGCTAAGAACACCGGATTGCTAGGTGGTTCTGTGTCACTCAAGGGTCAGTTTCTTCCTCTTCCCACATACAAAACTTGAAGAGAACACCCACTGACAGAATGGATCAGGAGCTCTTTAAGAGCGCAGACCTCAGGTGTTGGGGGTCCCTGGTGTGTCGGACGAGGTGGCGGGCCGGCATTCTCTCTGCGGCATCTGTTTGCCACAGTCCTGTGCGTCCAAGGCCGGCGGTGCTGGGAATGAAAAGCGGCTGAAAGCTGGCTGCCTCCCTCAGACAGACGCTTCCTAACAGGACCACGCTGCAGATCAGTGCTGTCATCACAGCAGGCATCTGGCTCACTGTCAACATCCTCCCCTTGCTTACATGGAAGTTCCACGCCCCCAGTCCCCTAGTCTCATAAACGCCTCATAACCCGTTCACCATCCAACCATTCCAGCTGCCTGTGGACCCCAGGAGTGAACCCCATCTGTGTTGTTCACCAGCCACGACTCCTTGTACAGTCGACCCCCTCTCTCTCTTTCACCTGCTGACAAGAACCTACCGAACAAAAATAAATATTTCTTACGATGAACTTCCCCAGTTATCAAAGAAGTTTATCTTGTTTCCTTAAGTGAATTAAAATGTCTTTTTACAAAACTGCTTAGAAATGTTCGGGCACCGGAACGAGGCCCGTTGCCTCTTTGGAAAAGAAGACACATCACCTGGCTGATGCTGATTTATAAAGGAAATTGTTTCTGTAGAAAGATATGATTCATGTCACATGGGACACCGACACGCAAAGCTCCAGGTGAGCTGCCATTTTTCCACAAACAGCTGCAAGGCCCATCATTACCGTGTGTGTCTCACTTCGCCTCATGGGAAGCGAGCGGGTGGGTGGGACGACAGACCGTAAGTCATGAACATGCCTGTCAGGGCGATGACTTCGGGGGGCTGCTTTTTGATCGCAGGGCTTGTTTAAGTGTGGTCTCGCACATCTGCTGCAGTCCGCTGAGACGCAGAGGAGCTGCCTCAAATGTCAAGATTGAACAAGGCTGCTATACAAATATGGTTCATCAGTTCAGGAAAACGTGGCACACTTCTGGAAGGTTCTGTTTTTTAATCTAACATTTTAAATGTGATAGAATTATTGAGATGTGTGCGAAAAATACAGAATGACCCAATTACTGACTCAGTAAGACCCGGGATGCTAATGTAAGAATGTTTCACCCTTTATTAGTCTTAGCTTATTCGGATAAAATAAATCTAAAATATGTGTAAATGTTGTTTCATTCACTGCCCATTATTTTGCACGTGTAAAACTTGTCAGATGTTCTTAGAGTGATAGGAGTAGCTACCATTTAAAACCCAGAGTATCTAAAACAATATCTGGAGTGTTCAAATACTTTTTTTTTTATTTTCCCACTTATAGATCAAAGGTTAATGTACGGGAACTGCTTTAGTAATTATGGCATGTCTATATTGTAACAGCAAGCAAGAAGATTAAGCCAAACCTCTTTATTAACTGTTATTAACAGCTATTAAATCTAATATCTCAAACATGTTTATATTTACTAGTCCCCATTAAACTAGGCAGTGAAATATAATACGTAAAAAAAAATGTCACAGACAGTGTCATGCGGATGACTTGTTGAATTCGATATACGTGGGTCACCAACTATCATCAAAACACCACCCATGGACCTCCGCAACACGGGTAGGAACCAGCGAGACTGTTTCATACTCAGGCCAGGAGATGTTAGACATCTTTTTATTGAACAGGCCTGTAAAAATCCTCAAGGCTGTAAAAAAGGGCATTATATAAACAAATATAGAAAAATATTAATCACTGTCGTTATGTACCTGTTAAAGAAATGATGTATTAATTTAAGGTGTTGTAAATGAACAAAAAAAAGCTAATGACAAAACTGTTGACCAACAGCAGCCTAATTATCTTGAAAAGAACCAAACTCAGTCCAGGCGATGCAAGCCTGTTGTAGCAGTACTTAAATCTAAAGGCTGTCTGAGGCAATGGTGTATTTAGTCAGAATTGCACATGATCAATGCCTTTTTGTTGTAAATTATACATTATCTACGTTGACTTTAGCAATTTTCATTTGTGATTTATTACCCAGATCATTTCCTCATGGAATCATAGGGACAAAGTAGCACAGGATTAATATTGACGTTGGCCTTTTTTGACCATTCCCCAGTTTATTTCGGCTAAATCAGAAAGCAGTTGAGTAAACCAACTAGCCTGAAAACTAAACTGTTTCCTGCTAGACTTTTAATCCACGCTGACGTTCCCAGCTTTTTCATCTGGCCTTCAGGCAACATTGTTGTTAGGTGGAACTTGTCTAACCTTGCAAGCTGTCTTCCCCGGGATCTCATGACTGAACAGGAAACAGTTCACCAGCAGTTGGCTCCGTCTTTCATACTTGCTGCTGTTCCTTTGTCATTGTTTTTCCTCTTCAAAACATGTACACATTTTTTACTGAAATGAAGGCATGTCAAAAGACCCTTTTCAATGCTCCACTCAGCCTGAAAATCCCAAAATTGTCTGACATTCAGAACAGCATTTTATAATAGCATTATATTACATATAGAGATATTCTTTCAGTCTAACAGCTTTGATGTTGACTAGACCTAATCCGTTACAACAATATGCATTCCTACCTCTGAAGATTGTTTTGGCCTTGATTTTATGTGGCTCACAAGTTACCAAGATGCTACAAAAACGATGTACTCTGCTGCCCTGATTTTGACTGAAACAGGATAACCATTTGAAGGAACTAGTGCATTGCATTCTGGGAAGTTAGAAAGGAGATTAAAGAAGAGATGGTGAATTGACAATTTTAGCGAAGGGCACTCTGGAACCAGTTTGACGACGCAGCTCCATCATGACTGTTGTTCCGTCGTTGCGTCGATCAAGAAACCACTTGTGGTTCAGTCTTAATTTGCCTACAAAAGTTCCAGACTATATTTCACGACAATCTGTGCATTTGAAAGATAAGTGAATGTAGGAATGGGCTAAGTGAATAAGCTTCCTGAATTTTGAATGGCTGTCTAGAAAAGTCATTATGAGTCTAGTAGATGATGGGGAGGCATTGCAGAAGGAGTGAGAGGCTTTTATTCCTGGACTAGATCTGCTGAGACATCATGTATTGCTCTGCAGTGTGTCCTGGGTCGGCCTCAGCTGAACACGCCCAAAACACCTCCTCTGGGAGGCGTCCAGCAGGCTTCCTACATCCAAACCACCTTAGCTGGCTCCTTTTGATACGGACAAGCAGTGGCTCTACTTTGAGTCCCTACCAAATGTTCAAGTTGCTCACCCTCTCTAAGGCTGGGCCCAGACGCCCTGCGAAGCAAACTCATTGCATGTGAGATCTCGTTCTTTCGGTCACTAACCAGAGCCTGTGACCACAGGAGAGGATGGATTGACCGGTAAATCAGCTTTCAGCTCAGCTCTCTCTACATCACAACAAACCGGCACCACTGCACCGATCCACCTGCCAATATCCCACTCCATTCTTCCCTCACTCGGGAACAAGACCCCCAGATACTTAAACTCGTCCACTTGAGACAGCAGCTCATCTCCAACCCGGAGAGGACAGTCCACCCTACTCCAGCTGAGAACCAGAGGACCACGGTCTCAGACTTGGAGACGCTGATCCTCATCTTGGCTGATTCACGCTCGGCTGCAAACCTGCAAAGCACCTGATTGCAAGTTGGAGGTCATAGTCTGCTAAAGCCAACAGGGCCACATCATCAGCGAAAATCAAACACGCAATCATTCTTAAATCCTTTAACAGAGACCCCACAGCATTAAATGTGTTAACTGAATGTTGTTTTGCCTGCCTTGAAGTAAATGCCAGAAAGTAAACAGTAACAGAAGGAAAAATAACGATAATGCAATTTGATATATTAGAGTTAAATGTATATTATCATCTGAACTGAGACTATCTAGTTTATGTACAGCGATTAAGTTTGAACTGTTGGGAGATTGAACTGGTGTATGATGACTATAAAGCTTTCTCATCTTAATCAGTGTTAAATCTTTATTGGGTTTTTTTTCTCCACATTCAGTTCTTTTTAGGATGTGACTAACAGTTCCATAAATGTTTAGTTTTGCTATCCTTAAATCCTTCTTGACCGACATGATCTAAGTGGCTCCAGACTCAGACAGGGAAGTTTTGCTCTGTCAAGGAGTCTAATAGAAGTCTAAATGTATGCCATTGCTTCAGGACTTCTTCCTTCACACCAGAGAGCACATTACCGGGTCATTTAAGATTTATTTTTCATTTCGCCTGGCAGATCACGTTCTTGATACTCTGTGAATTAACCTCTGACCAAGGTTCTTTTGTTCACGATTCTTTTGCTAAAACTGGTGCTTTTTACAGCACGATATGGCAGCCAGGTATTACGCCCTAAAATTCACAAAATTCACATGACTTAATCCTGCCCTGTACAATGTCTGCTCAGACCATATTTTCCCATAATCTGATTCAGTACCCTCAGAGCTGTTTACAGACAGATCGTCTTTGCCCTGTGGTGTCAGCTTATATAATCACCGCTGTGTCCCTGTCTGAACACATTCTATTCTGACGTTTGTAACAGGAAGCTCTCCTGTTTCCATCTTCCGCCGTGTGTCATGTCCTACTGCGGCTGCAGTGTGTAAACTCTCCATTCTAGACAAGCTGACTGTATAATCCCTGTCTTTTATTAGCTGGTCGACGACTACCTTCCCTACAGTGTGTGACAGGACACTCTGCGGTAAACGTTTTCATATTGGATGCTTTCGGTCCTTAAGTTGCGAGATCGCTTTCTCTGCAGTGCTGAATGTTAGACAGATTACTGGCTCCTGCAGACCTGCAGGCTAATGATGACAGCAGCTTGCTGCTACAATCGTTTCCTGTATTGACAGAGCGCATTTGTTCCCAGACCGGCGGCTCCACGATCCCAGTCTTCCTCGCCACATGCCAAGTTGTGCCTCACCCCAGCAGGTGGACCAGAGAGGTCACACGGTGTTAGCAGCCCTGGACTAAAGGCGGGCTTGACCCACACTCAGGTGCGGCTCAGCAGGAAATGAGCATTTATGTTCCATTAAATTCCCCACCGGGGCTTCAATACTAGCGCGGAAATATTGAAAAACAATGTTTGTGTCTCTGTTCACAGGGGGTGTGGATCGTAGGTAATATTTCATGAGCTTCCTGCGAAGGGATAACATGTCTCCCGTCTGCAAACACGTTCCTTTGGGGGGGAAATCTGCCTCGTTTCCCGCCCTTCTTCTTGTCCTGGTAAAAGGCAGGAGGCTCCCATCGCTTGAGTCTCAGCTGCTATGTGGAGACAGGAGAAAATAATTGAAGACAGATGTCCAGCACCCAGGCCTAAAGACACCAGGAAGAGAACGCATGGCCCAACTGCCTTCATTTATGAGGCTTTTATTCACGTTATAAATTAAATCGAAACGTGACTTCCTGATTCTAACAGCAAATCATGTATCACTATTCGCATTTTCATGTGTAAGTCAGACTTAGAAACCACTCAAGGGTAGGGTGAGACCTAGACAGAGAATGTAATGGGGATGCTGATATCAAGATCACAGGAAAACAAATATAATAAAGTCATAAAGAAAATGAAATGATCCATGACTTCTGCTATAAACCAGAGCAGAAATGTCTACTGGTCATGTTAAAGTGTTTTCTAAACAACAGCCTCATTTGGGCAGGCAGTCTTCAGTAGGCCAGTCCTTGACACTCAGACTGGGCTTCCTCGGGCCTCAGCTCATAAGGATCAATCCCTGGTCTCATGCTGAAGCAGCATTCAGTCTTGGATCAGACATTATTAATCTTCTTATATTCATCATTTCTTTCCCTGAGAACTGCTTACTTAAGACACTGTTTTAGGAAATTCACCAAAACTGTAAGGTCAGGAAAGATGTTTATGTCACCATCACCTGAGGATAGTGTTATGAAGCAAAATGATTATGCTCCATTGTTTTAGTTTGGATAATTCTCCGGTGGCTATGAGTGCTTCTTATGGAAGACTCCATGTTGATACAGCAAGTAGACGAAAGTTTATATTTGGGCAAAAAGCCAGCAAGTTAAATACAGTCCAGTTCTCCACCTGGGAAACAGTTGTCATTTCCAGTTTGGTGCAGTCCAGCTATGCATTGAGCTTTGGGACTCTGCCAGGAGACAGTGTTGAAGTTCCTTGCCTTGTGTTGATGTTCTACTTGAGGATCTGTGGCGTGGCTTCAATCACACTTGTTCTATGGGTTTCTTGTCTTTGGTGAAGAGCACAGAGGTGAAAGGTCAAAGCTATTAATCAAGCAAGCAAAGCAGCTGAACTCTCTGCTGTAAAATGTGGCCCCAGAACTCGAGGAAGTCAGATATGGCCAGAAGTAGGTGCTATGCTAATCCAGCAAACTATTCTGTCCTCCACACGCTTGTTCAGTGAATGACTATGCAGTGTATTGTATTGTTCAACATTCAAGTGTATTGAAGGCAATTCTCTCTTAAATTTGAAGGCCTTAGCAAAAGTAAATTCTTCTCCTTCACCTTCTTTACTACCAAAGGGTTAAATTTGAAATCGAATATCTCAAATTTGAGTAGTATGGCTGCTTTTCTGCTGAATTTCATGTGTGATAAACTTGTGTTTAACTGCAGCAAAGTACTGCAGGCTCCAGACTTGAGAGTTGGATTTCACATCTGTAGAAGACCAGAGTTGTACGTCATCTGAAGGCACAATAATCAAAACTGCAAATGAAAGACGAGACGTGGGAGTGGGGCTGACATTAACAATTAAAAGACATATTCTTTTGAAAACTGCCTGCAAGAAATGATCCCAGATCAGTTGATTGATATGTCACGGATTCCTAGAATTTCCAGTTAATGACTAACTACTGTTGTCAGGGTATTGTATGGCATTAATGGGTTCCTTTCAGGCAGCTGTTTCATAAGGCAGACATGCACTGTCAGCAGTGACAGTACTCTTGGCTGGATGGATAAGCTTGACATGAGGAAAACTCCTGGGATCTGATCGAACGGCTTTGAAAAGACAACGCTTTAATCTGTACATACTGAGTCCAGTGGATTACGTTACATTAACGTAAGTGTTACCTGCGGGAGAAAATACTTACGAAACATTTTGGTGAAATAAAAACTGTGTACTTTTCCACTCCAGACCCTTTACAGTATTCAGAAATACTTTAGCAAAGTTTGATAAAATCTTGCTTTTATCCCAGTTTGCTCTTCACGAGGACACGCACGCACGCACATACAGGTGAGAAAAGGCTTGGAATCAGAGTACATGGTCAGCCGTTCATCCAGCAGCGCCCAGGAGCAGTTTCGTGGTTAAGGGCCCTGCTCGGGGGCCCGACGGTGCAGCCGTTTGAATCAGCAATCTTCTGATCACGAGCACACACACCAGAATCCGTAGAGCCACACACCAGCCCAGCCGTTTTTACTCCGTGGTTCATAGTTACCGCAGTGCAGGGATGCTGGTGAAGACCTCATGCTTTGGCTCAGACCACAGAGACAGGATTTTAACCGGGCAGTCAAAACAAGACTGAAGCTGAACACATATTTAAGACATTAAATTTACTTTTAGACGCCTCGTCTGGTGGTCAGCCTCACGTTGTTTTTAATTGATGCTGGATAGGGTTAAATGAAATTGTCCCGCTTTAAGGGCAAGGTTACAATTTTTGTGTCTGTCTCGTTGAGGGTTGGGGGTCGAAGAGTCGGGTTTAGGTTGGGGTGTGACTAAAAGCTGGTTTACAGAAGCACAGTTATCTACGGATGTTTTCAATTCCACTGGCTGTTAAAGAAAGTGATCCTCTAAAAGCTTGTAAAAACATTTTACCTTCCTCTGTAATCAGAGATAACAGAATCAAACAACATTCGCATTTAAACGTAAATCATGGCCTAACCTATGTAGTTCAAAGGCAGCCTCGACAAGCTAGGCCCCAAATTACATCTGATTTTCATTTTAGGCTATTTAAGAAGGAATTCTTATCTAATTATTGCCTCATGTTTGAACACCCGATCAGTTCACACACACCTTGACCACTGACAACAAACGGTTCATGAGCCACAAGCCATTCTCGCCTCAGACACACAAACCTTTGCATAACTTGTTGTGTCATGGTCATTATGCACACAGGTGACAGTCAAATGAAAACTGGCCAATTGACCATAATTGTGGTAGGGTTTTCTTTTCAGCGTGTGCCCCTTCCCGTTCTATAATGACAGACACCTCACCACAATTGGTGGTCATCGCCAAAAGTCTGCTAGTAGTTTAGGTTAAAGATACAGAGTGCTGGTACTTTAATCTTACATTACTGTCTCAGCTGAATGAAGTTAACTGTGACTGAGTTACTGACACACGGGGGGTGGAATGTTCGTACGTTTAAACTGATTTGCATGCAGCGCAGCTGTACATCCTCTCTGGAGGCTTCAACAGGACCTTGTATTTCAGCCGTGTCACAAGCTGCACTGCACACCTCGTTAAATAACACAGCCTGCGCGTGCCACAGACAGACGCTGTCGGAGGCCATGTTTGTTCAGCCTTTCGGGTTTTAACTTGTTATAAAAACCTGTTTACTCTCTTTTCAAAGCATAAATGGCAGTGGTATCACAAGAGGTAATTGACACAGGAAGACTCGTTCGTGTTTCCTGGTGTTAACCAAAGGAAGTCTAACCTCTACAGTTTATAAGACATCTGTAAGCAAATGTCAGATCATCGCCCCCCCCAACAAACCGTAATTGTATATTTGCATGTTCTGCGTGGAGGTTTGCTGCTGTGCTGTTCAGTACAGCATTTGAAATAAAAAAAAAAAGGTTCTGACACAAGCAGGTAATAACCTTTACATTTGCATACGGTATCCTGCTTTTCCAGAGTAAGAAGTCAGAAAGAATGAAACACTCTCCCTTAAATTATACAGAGCTCCAGAGGTAAACCACCACTCCAGCTGGTACATCTGGACAGCCTAAACTAATGGATGAGGGAGAATCAGGAGATGGCATGGAAAATATACAGGACTTGGGGACCAAAAAGGAACTGGCTTAAAAATCCACCACCTACAGCCAATGTTAACTGTGGCAAAGACCCATACATGAAAATGAAATGGTGTTTTAACTGTCATTTCATTTAGCATTGAAGAATGACTGGGCTTTGTTCTCTTGAGTTCCGTCTATGTTTTGGTTCATTGCAAAGCTAGATGGATGGCCTGGTCTTTACCCAGGTGTATGAGGATATATATGCGTACGAGTTCCCTGGAATTCGGTCCGAAGTAGTCCCAAACTTACCAGGCTTCAGATCAAGTGATTAATGCTATAGAATGATGGATAGATGGATGGTTTTTATGAGAATGACAAGGACAGGCAGCGTGTAGGTGTTGGATCCAAACTTGTGATTTACGGGTCTGAACTTATGACATGCGTAGAAGTTGCAGGCTCTAGGAAGAGTCCATGTTTTCAGCCCGGTCCCTCCAGAGTTATCCAAATGTACAATGATAACAGATTGTAGGACTGTGAAAAATAATGGATAGCAGCCAAGCACAGAATACAATCAGTCATATCTACTGAAGTTAGCAAATGAGATGAGTATATACTGTACATTTGACTTCAATTTAAGACGAACCTTCACCGATCAATAGGTATGTCCTGAAATGGAACTGGTTTTCACGACAGCATCACTGTGAACATTTCAGACCATAGAAGAGAGTGTGTGGCTGGAGGTGCCCACAAATGCCTACATGAGACAATCACTGTAACTTTTTGGCCCAAACCCACATCCCCAGGCAACATGGTCATGCCTAATTAATGCTTCAACAGTGATATTTTTGGAGAGGGGTTGGGTGAAAAGAAAGGAAGATTATACACTGGATCATGAAGGGTCAGAGAGTTCAGAGAGGCCTTCGGGCAGAGAGCAGCAGTCATGAAATACTAAGCATTAGCTGTTAGGGTTGTGAATGCCTGCCATCTTCACTGCTTCTGCACTCAGGTGCTGAATGGCCATCTTCATTCCCAGTGAGCTCAGAAGGGCGAACGGAGATCGAAAATTGCTGAGGGTACCTTAACGTCAAATTCAGTCTGCTCCTATAAACGGTCTGCTGGCATCTAAAGTAGAGAGCTGTACCTCACAATCATTTTATTACTGACAGACTGTCACAAAATAACCCACAGGTCAAATTCTCAGAGGATTGAAAGAAGAAGAATAAATCTGGATTCTCCTTCGAAAATGACCCCTGGCTCCATCTAAAGCTAGTAGTCAGCTACAGGAAATTGGGAATGTGTATCCAAGAAAGACTTGTATTCATTCAACTTCAAGCAACAGACAATGAGGGCAGATGCTTGTTCCAGTTAGCCTTTGATGTGGCTGGGTAGGTAAAAAGGAAGTCATCTGTGGAGCTCTCTCTTGTTTGTATGCTAGATAAAACCGTTAGACTGTATAGTTAGCGCTTTGTGGATCAACTTACGGAACGACCTTGAAAACAGCCGGTCGTATGTAGAGTATAAATTAACTAACAACCATATGACTGAGAAGGTCAACATGGAATTAGCTACTGCATTATTAAATGTCAATATCATTTGTGAATTATGTGCTTTTTATTATTCTCGCGTAGCTTAATACCCCGGAGTTATGCTGTAATGTATTCAGTTATTTGAATCGCCCAGTGAATCCATCTAGCGTGACTCTAATCCAGTTCAGGTTTGCGGTGAGCCTGGATCCTATCCCAGGCACTACAGGGCCCGAGGCCAGTCCACCCTGGGTGGGAAGACATTGGAGACTAACATGGGTTTGTGGAGAACATGTAGATTCCACACATACAGTGGCAGGCCGGAAACCGCGAGCCTGAGCACAAGGCTGTAGTGTCAGACCTCAAGTCATTGTACAGCCAGTTGATTTATGAATAAAACAGTCATTCTTTGCGATCTCTCTGCTGTCTCCAGCTTGCCGTCATCGGCACCCAAGCTGAAAGACTGCAGTCACTGTCCAGAATGGCTACACACCCTGGTCCTGTTGATAATCAGTTTATATTAGCCATATTATTCTCTCAGCGCCCTCCCTCCAGCAGTTTGATCAGCCACCCATGGCATTAATTTACAGTCATGTTTAGCTTTGATGATTCTTGGTCATAAACTTACAGTCATTAGAATAGACTCACCAGCCACTTCACTAGGTACACCTTCCTAGTACCGGGTTGGACCCCCTTTGGCCTTCAGAACTGCCTTAATTCTTCATGTCATAGATTCAACAAGGTGCTTGAAACATTTCT
>JAACJT020022800.1:0-30647 GCA_009936485.2 Gymnarchus niloticus | reverse complement strand
ATCACTCCTGACACTCTTCTCCACCCACTCCACCCTGCCTGCACTCTCTTCTTCACCTCTTTTCCGCACTCCCCATTTCTCTGAACTGTTGACCCTAAGTATTTAAACTCATCCACCTTCATCAACTCTACTCCCTGCATCCTCATCATTCCACTGTCCTCCTTTTCATTCACACACATGTATTCTGTTTTAGTCCTACTGACCTTCATTCCTCTCCTCTCTAGAGCATACCTCCACCTCGCCAGGATCTCCTCAGCCTGCTCCCTCCTCTCGCTACAGACCACAATGTCATCCGCTAACATCATAGTCCATGGGGGCTCCTGTCTGATCTTGTCTGTCAGCCTGTCCATCACCATTGCAAATAAGAAAGTGCTGAGAGCTGATCCTTGATGTAATCGCACTTCTACGTTGAATGCATCTGTCACTCCTACCACAGACCTCACCGCTGTCACACTGCCCTCGTACATATCCTGAACCACTCTTACATACTTCTCTGTCACTCCCGACTTCCTCATACAATACCACACCTCCTTTCTAGGCACCCTGTCATATTCTTTCTCTAAGTCCACAAAGACCCAATGCAACTCCTTCTGACATTCTCTATATTTCTCCATCAACACCCTCAGAGCAAACATCGCATCTGTAGTGCTCTTTCCTGGGATGAAACCATACTGCTGCTCACTAATCATCACCTCCCTTCTTAGCCTAGCTTCCACTACTATCTCCCATAACTTCATGCTGTGGCTAATCAGTTTTATCCCTCTGTAGTTACTACAGTTCTGCACATCACCCTTATTCTTAAAAATTGGTACTAGCACACTTTTCCACTCCTCAGGCATCCTCTCACTTTCCAAGATTGCATTAAACAATCTGGTTAGAAACTGCACTGCCATCTCTCCTAAACATCTCCATGCTTCCACAGATATATCATCCGGACCAACAGCCTTTCCATTCTTCATCCTCTTCATAGCTGTCCTTACTTCCTCCTTGCTAATCCACTGCACTTCCTGAATCACTATCCCTGCATCATCCAACCTTCTCTCTCTGTCATTCTCTTCATCAGCCCCTCAAAGTACTCTTTCCATCTTCTCAACACACTCTCCTCACTTGTGAGTATATTTCCATCGTTAACCTTTATCACTCTAACCTGTTTCACATCTTTCCCAGCTCGGTCCCTCTGCCTGACCAGTCGGTACAGGGGCTTTTCTCCCTCCTTAGTGTCCAGCCTCTCATACAACTTGCCATACGCCTTATCTTTGGCCTTCGCCACCTCTCTCTTCACCTTACACCTCATCTCCTTGTACTCCTGTCTACTCTCTTCATCTCTCTGACTATCCCACTTCTTCTTCACCAACCTCTTCCTCTGTATACTCTCCTGTACTTTTTCATTCCACCACCAGGTTTCCTTGTCCTCCTTCCTCTGACCAGATGTCACACCAAGCACCCTTCTAGCTTGTCTCCCTTACCACTTCTGCAGTAGTTGCCCAGCTATCTGGTAAGTCACTGCCACCCAGTGCCTGTCTTAACTCCTCCGTAAATGCCACCTTGCAGTCTTCATTTTCCAACTTCCTCCATCTGATCCTTGGCTCTGCTCTCACTCTCCTCCTCTTCTTGAACTCCAAAGATCCTACAGACCACCATCCTATGTTGCCTAACTACGCTTTCCCCTGTCAGGATAACCCCTACCCTCCTATCTACTCCATGGTAGAACAATTTAAATCAGCCTCCAATACACCTGGCCTCACTCCCCTTTCATCTAGTGTCTTGCACGTACAATATATCAGCCTTCCTTCTCTCCATCATATCAACTAGCTCTCTCCCTTTACCATTCATACTGCCAACATTCAAAGTTCCTACCCTCACTTCCACTCTCCTAACCTTTCTCCTCTCCTCCTGCCTCCGGACACGCCTTCCCCCTCTCCTTCCTCTTTGGCTTCTTCTTCTTCGGCCAACAGTAGCCCACTTTCCACCAGCACCCTGTTGGCTGACAACGCTAGTGTCGGTCGTTGTTAACCCGGGCCTCGACTGATCCGGTATGGAAATCTGTTTTGTTGTCCACATATTAGATTTGGCAAAGTGTTACACCGGATGCCCTTCCTGACGTAACCCTCCCCATTTATCCGGGCTTGGGACCCGCATGGAGAAACACATAACACATTCCCCAGTGGCTGGGTTGAAAATCCTTGAACTAGTATGCAAGACATATTGGGAAAATTTTGCAAGTTTGTCAAAAAACTGGGTGGGAACTACTGAATTCTGATTGGCTGGCCATGGCATTATGCAAATTAGTAGAGATTTTAAGTGTTTTGATTGGTTCGGAACTCCATGGAACCCATGATGTCACTGCATCCATTGCTATGGAGATACTAAAACGGGGCTGTGGAGCCCCCTTCAGGGGCAATGGGCCCATTTTGGGTGGCTGAGTAGTCGGTGGGAATACGCAACTTGTGGCCAAATTGGGTGTTGCTGAGACATACGGGCTGGGCCGGCCATTGTGTTTCAGGGAAGAAAAAGAATAATAATAAGAAGAAGAAGAAGAAAAAAAACCCCCAAAACAATAAGGTTCCACACGGAACATGCATGAACCCTAATTAAAAATTACAATGAAAATAACTAGCGAGAAGAAAACCTTAAAAATTATACATAGAACCAGTGAAGCCATTAAACAGACAAAAAAAATGTGTATTTTACACGAGAATCCACTTTAAACTGTGATCCATCTGATTGTAGAAAGTGGTTACATTGACTTCAGTGGACAGAAATATCAGAGCCTTTTGCGATAATCTTCGTTTTTATCATTTTATGCATTACAGAAAAATGCTGGAACATTTTAACAATTGTCTCTTACAGATCTTCATGATGCATGATGAAATGTAGCTTTGTCGTAAGCCCTTGTATATAGGCTCCAAATGATACCATAGCCTCCCATCCAAAGTGGGGGAAGCAGGTCTGCTTCTTTCAGCTCACTTAAGCTGTCAGTCAATGGCCAGCTGTCTTTCTCATTATTTTCTCATTTATTTCCCTGTCCAGTTCGTTTTTAAGATCAGCACATTGAAAAACCAAGACTATTACTTCCAAGCAAGTCATTTAGAAGAAAGGGAGGTTTGGGTCAATGACATCAAATGCACCATCGCTCGTCTAGATGGGGGCATGAAGTTTACCAGGAGGTCCATACGGAGATGCAGTCAATTGCCCAGCACTGTCAATATGAGGTACCTTTCTGCACGATAAATTGACGTCAGTATCTCAGAAGGAAGCTGTAGTGCAGTCAGGTGTGAGTCGGAGGAAGAATTTTATAATTTAGTAATATTATCAAGGTCCTGTGATTAGGTGCTGATAGCATGCCTGGAAATTTCTTCTCCTGATGTCCACAAAGCTGCCTTGGTTAGCTTCTTTTCTCCAGGATTTGATCTGCATGACCGTTGCGTGGAAAGTGACAAAATTATGTTATGTCCCTTATGTTTACCCGCTTGTAGTGAACTGTATAACTTGATGAAAGATCAATATACTGGAATAAAAGAGACAAAGCTGGAGAGAGACAAGAGAACCTTCAACCAGTGTTTCACAGGTACAAAGAAAGACCAAAACTGTCTGACAAATATATGTATAACAGCAAGATTTTTGTCACTCTGTAGCTTTAATAAAATAAACAGAATCGATTTGTGTTTGGTCCCTTGTGGGAAGTCACTAATACATTTTCCTGTGAATTATCTTTCCTCTGGGTAGGCAGCCAAGTGATAGACTGGCTGGTGTCCCAGGGCCAAGCCAGGAACAGACAGGAGGGACTAATGCTGGCTACTGGGCTCCTGAATGAGGGATACCTGCAGCCGGCTGGGGACGTGTCTAAGAAGGCAGTGCAGACGGAGCTACTCTCTGTTCTGCTGGACCAGAGGGATGCCTTCTATTACTTTGTAAGTGGATCTGCAAGTGATTTATTGGGGGAGAACTGGCTGAAAGTGCATTTATATTGTAGCAAATAAGTGCAAGTAAATAAGCATTATTATTATTATTATTATTATTATTATTGGAATTTGTAATCATAGTAATAATAAAGGGAGCACAGTGGCTCCGTGGTTCATACTATTGCCACACACCTCCAGAATTGGGGGTTTGAATGCTGCTTCCAGATCTGTCTGTGTGTAAAGTTTACATGTTCTCCAAGTGCTTCGTGAGTTTCCTCCATCTGTCCAAAGACAAACATTGTAAGCTAATTGGTATGACTAAATTGTCCAGAGTGTGTGACTGTGCCCTGTGATGGGCTGGCACCCCATCCAGCATGTCCCCCTCCTTGTGCCCTACAACTGCCTGGGAGAGGCTCTATGCAACCCTGAACAGAATCTTGTAATAGAACTAAATGAGAGATGTAGATCATTTTGAGCTGGCAGTTTAACTTTACTATTTATGCTGTATTTTGACATGCACACTTTTGCTTTCTTGCAGCCAGACAGTGGCTTTTTCTCAGAGGGGTATTCAAGTGATGAGGATGACACTAATGAGGAATTTAAGGGGATTATTATAAAGCAGGGATGTCTGCTGAAGCAGGTGAGGCCAGTGAGATCTGGAGCAGTACTGGAGGATAGCTGCATCTAAGGCAGAAGTGACCTCATTATGTGGGACCTTCAAAAAGATCTTTGTGGCTTTCTGAATTGTTTTCCTAGGGGAATCGAAGAAAGAACTGGAAGGTCAGGAAATTCATCCTGAGAGACAATCCTGCATATATGCACTACTATGATCCTACTAAGGTATGTTTGTGTGAGTTTACTTTTCAAGAGAAATCCTATATAAAACATTCTCCGAAGCTTTTTTTCTGCTTGGAACTACTGGAGTATGTCTATATTTTTGCAGCCAGGTTCAAGGTTATTTTTTACACTATGGGCTGAATGAACAGACATGCAAGAGATGCCAAGTTCTTAAACTAGTTCTTTTCTAAGACAAATTTCAGTCCTATAACATCACACAGAGCTTAAAATTCCTATGACCAAAAACATGGTAGTGAATATTCGCTTTTGTCATCCATATTGAATAACATATTTAGAACATAACATATTCAGAATTTTATGTCAGATGAATGTTTGCAGTAATCTTTCTGTCTGCATTGCTTGTCTGAGAGATCATTTTAACTCAGACATTACAGTCCAGACTCAGGCCTCTAAAGGATTGTCCTGTACCGTTACAGGTGAATATAAGATAGTTATTTAGGAGATTTTTTTTTTGTTACCCAAAGTGACAGATGTGGCTCAGTGCATCACAATGCTGCCTCACTCCTCTAGGACTGGGTATTACAGTTTTGCCCCTGTTTTGTCTGTGTGGGATTTACTATTCTCTCTGTGATGTACAGATGTCCTCCTACTCTCCAAAAGCATGGTTAGGTAAATCAGCACCTCCAAGTTGCCTGGCAAAGTACTGATGTAGCATCCAGGGTGTGCTTTCTGGGACGGGCTCCCAGTTCAGTGTGACCATATATTACATAAGCAGCTGGCAGCTGGATGGATCTGTTTTAAACCTTATTACAGCTACAGCAGTTGACCCTTTTGTGACACTTAGACGTCTTTCCCTACCTCCTCGGCTAGGATGGAGAGGATCCACTTGGCTCCATCTACCTCCATGGCTCGGTCGTGACGGCAGTGGACCATCTGCCTGAAGGTGAGAGAGCACCATCAGCTTATCATTGGGGAAATGATACCACTGCCCCATGTCTTTGCAATGGGTCTAAATTTCCCCCTTGTTTCTCAGCTAAGAAGAGTGACGCGGCCGCCAACCTCTTTGAAATCATTACTTCAGATGAAATTCACTACTTCCTGCAAGCAACAACAGAGGCAGAATGCAAGGATTGGATTCAAGCCATTCACACAGTTGCTAAGACAGGAAAAGAACAAAATGATCTTTTGCAGACACTTTTGTGAAACCTTAATCAATCTTACAACCCCAATTCCAAAATCGTTGGGACACTGTAAAATGTAAATCAAAACAGAATGCAATGATTTGCAAATCTCATAAACCCATATTTTATTCACAATAGAACATAGAAAACATCAAATGTTTAAACTGAGAAAATGTACCATTTTAAGAAAAGAATAAGGTCATTTTAAATTTGATGGCAGCAGCACATCTAAAAAAGTTGAGACAGGGCCATGTTTACCGCTGTGTAGCATCCCCTCTTCTTTCAACAGCAGTCCGTAAACGTCTGGGAACTGAGGAGACCAGTTGCTGGACTTTTGGGAGAGGAATGTTGTACCATTCCATTCTTGACTGATATAGGATTCTACCTGCTCAACAGTACTGGGTCGTCTTTGTCGTGTTTTTTGTTTCATGATGTGCCAAATGTTTTCAATTAGTGAAAGGTCTGGACTGCAGGCAGGCCAGTTCAGCACCTGGACTCTTCTACTACGAAGCCATGCTGTTGTGATAGATGCAGTGTGCAGTTTAGCATTGTCTTGCTGAAATATGCAAGGTCTTCCCTGAAAAAGATGTCGTCTCGATGGGAGCATATGTTGCTCTAAAACCTATATATACCTTTCAGCATTGATGGTGCCTTTCCAGATGTGCAAGCTGCCAATTCCATAGGCACTAATGCACCCCCATACCATCAGAGATGCAGGCTTTTGAACTGAGCGCTGATAACAAGCCGGATGGTCCCTCTCCTCCTTAGTCCAGAGGACGCGGCGTCCATGTGTTCCAAAAAGAATTTCAAATTTCGATTCGTCTGACCACAGAAAAGTTTTCCACTTTGCCTCAGTCCATTTTAAATGAGCTTTGGCCCAGAGAAGACGGAATTGCATGACAGAGCTTTAACCTGCATTTGTCGATGGCATGGTGAACTGTGTTCACAGCCAATGATTTCTGGAAGTGTTCCTGAGCCCATGCAGTAATTTCCATGACAGAATCATGCCTGTTTTTAATGCAGTGTTGCCTGAGGACCTGAAGATCACGGGCGTCCAATATTGATTTTCGGCTATGTCCCTTGTGCACAGAGATTTCTCCAGATTTCTCCAGATTCTTGGAATCTTTTGATGGTATTATGTACTGTAGATGATGAGATATTCAAAGTCTTTGCAATTTTACGTTGAGGAACATTATTCTGAAATTGTTCCACAATTTGTAGATGCAGTCTTTTGCAGATTAGTGAACCTCAGCTCATCTTTACTTCTGAGAGACTCTGCCTCTCTAAGATGCTCTTTTTATATCCAATCGTTTTACTGACCTGTTGCCAGTTAACCTAATTAGTTGCATAATGTTCCTCCAGCTGTTTCTTTTTGGTACTGCTTACTTTTCCAGCCTTTTTTTGTCCCTGTCCGAACTTTTTTGAGATGTGTTGCTGCCATCAGATTCAAAATGACCTTATTCTTTTCTTAAAATGGTACATTTTCTCAGTTTAAACATTTGATGTTTTCTATGTTCTATTGTGAATAAAATATGGGTTTATGAGATTTGCAAATCATTGCATTCTGTTTTGATTTACATTTTACAGTGTCCCAACGATTTTGGAATTAGGGTTATAAACACACAGCAAATATTCTACAATTCAACCATTTTCTAATACATATCCAGTACAGGGTCATGGTGGGGAGAAGCTAGATCCTACCCCAGGCAGCACTTCGTAGAGGGGGCACCTCTGCAGGTTAACATGCAAGTCCATCACAGGGCACACATTCACCTAACCACATGTCTCTGAGTGTGGGACACCAGAGAACCCAGAGGAAGGCCATAAGTCAGGGGGAGATCATGGAGACTTCAAGCACACAGACCAGGCAGGATTCAAACCCCTCAACCCAGTAGGTGTGAGGTGACATTGCTGCCCACCATGCTACCCAATCTATCATCTGTGTGCAGTTAAGAATCAAATCCAGTGAACAATAAAAGACCGAATCCTGTAATAAAGGGTTATTAATTACTACACCACATCAGCCTTGATCTAGCTAGAGCAAATACATATACAGTACATTACACATGAAAGATCTACAGTTAATAAAAAGATTTAGCTGTAATACATAGATTTTATTTAGGCAAATACAGTATGTTAAACTATTTCTTATTATGTTTATTATTATTGTTATTTATTGTTTCATAGACAATTTCATCCATTCATTTTTCTTTACATATTTTGTATTTTGCTAAAGCCGTCAGACAAAATTCGACTATGGGAGCAAGTGTGCAATATTGAGGTTCCTGTGAGTGCAGAATCATGCAGATCTGGCTAACAGTGATCGCACCCAATGCCCTACCAGGGATGACACAGCATTTGCTTCATTACTTATTTAAAAGCTGGTTGTTTCAACTGCATCAGAGTTTGGACAACAGTCTCACATGTAACAATTCTTCACCCACTGACAATAAATTATATTTTAAACATGGTCTGAATAATATTACTTTTTTCTGCTTGAGTACCCGGACCAAATTCTCTTCAGAATAGAACTAATGTCAAAAGCATTAACATCATGAACTGACACCTGGGACTACACTACTTCCTGTTCTTACCAAGTCACACTGCTCAAAGTCATCCTACTTGTAGTATAAGCAGTTTGATGTCGTTTAAACAACCTATTAGGAGCATATTTCTATTACATCATTTGTCTCAAATGAAACTGCCACCTATACCTTTCATACCTAATAAGATGAAGATGTGACCATTCTAATGTACCATCAAATAAGGAACAAGCAACCATTTCTGTTTTGCAAAAGACGAGTTATAGAGTCTATATTTCATCAGGACATTTTTATTAGACATTTAATTTGTCATATAAGCAGGCTGATTTATATTAGCAGCAGTTAATAAAACAAGTCTCGAGGAACACAATCCTGCAATATGAAGAATGTTAAACACCAAATACTCATTGTCCTGTACATAAAATATGGCCGTAAGTTTGTCTACCCAATCACATCAGTAATGTTTATCAGTCATGTGATTTACTCATACAGTCATACCATCAGTCCGTCTTCGAAATTCTTTATGATTATAGGGTTGTGGCACTGTAGTTTTACCCCAGGAAGCACAGGGCACAAAGCAGGGCATACATTGGATGAGAAAATAGCACATATCCCCCCTTTCGAAGCACAGAAATACATTCATTATCATTATCAAAATTATTTCTCTGTTGTTGTTCAAGGTTCTTCAGCCAAGCTGCCTTTCCCTGTAGGTGTAAATCTAGTCTGAGCCTCATGTTAACACACTATTAGCACCAGGCACTGGGAAAGATTTGAGACCACCACAATTCCAAACGGATTGGTTTCCTTGGTGGACTTCACCACACTATTTGCAAATGATTGACATCGAGGCAGCATTTCATGATACATCAAGTTTAATCACTGCAGTAATGATGCAGCTTCCCAACAATGATTACTGATTAGTATTACTTTAGAAATGCTTTGACATGTTTAAAATACATAAAAGAATGAAGTGCAAAATTGTAAGAAAGGGAAAAGATCATCTTTTAAAATAATGTAAGTGCGCTTTAAACATTTTTTTTACAGTACAGTCCCCTGGACATCTGAACAACTATCGTTCTAACTCTGCCTCCAGAATCTCCCCCCAGGTTTCTGTGTCTAGAACACACATGCTTTTGCTGGGCAGCTCCTTCACATGGTGGATGTTGCTAAACCTACCAGTCAGCCATCTTCTTTTTACTGAGAACTTCTGATAATTCCGTACTAGCGTAACCTGGAATGGGAGAGACATTTAAACCAATAAGCAAATACACAACAGCTATCATTCAACACTAAGACAACACAAAACTGTAATTACTAATCACCGTCTTATCAACAAACTCTTCCTGTAATTTCATATTAGAGAAATCAGACTAGAAACAGAATGATCAGAAAATCATTCAGAAAATGTGCATAAAGTACTGGGGTGGAGTGGGACCCTTTTAAAAACCTGGAAAAATGTGTGTGTGGGGGGGAGGGGGGCTAGCAATAAGAAATTTGCATGACCGGTCACCGAGCCCTACAATGTGTTCGGCCCACCAGAAACACTCTCAGTGCTTCAGATAGGCCAGCCTGCCTCTGGTCAGTACCACCCTCAGTTTATCAAGATTAATGAAATCCATTCATTCATTCCTTCCCTCTCTCTGTCCATTCATCCGTCTGTCTCAAACACAACATTGTCACAGAACTTTTTTTGAGTGTGTTGCAGGCATCAATTTCTAAATGTTCCTATTTACAAAACAGAATCAAGTCGGTCAGCCAAAACATTAGAAGTCATTTCTTTGTACTTTTGTCATTTAAATAAAGGTTCAAGAGAATTTACAAATTGCAGATTTTTTAATGCATTTTTGAAAATTTCCCAACATTTCTGGAAATGCGGTTTGTAGAAGAAACAAATGTGACAAACCTTCCAGGAAAGGCCATTGCCCCTGTCTCCGTCTACCTCTCTCTGACAGAATGCACGCACAGACAAGCCGTGTGTCCTCCATAAATGGTCGTTATTTTCAATGATGTGGTTCCACTGCTTGCATGTTACAGCAGCGCTGCACAGGCTCTTAACGTCCAGTTTGCTAAAAATGTTCAAGATCATCTCCATTGGCAAGGTTTCTGCGAAGTTCCTTCCAAAGCGCTCATTGACTGGAATCAGGGTGGGGCGTCCTTCACAGAAATGATGTGTGTGGGTGTTCCACGTAGAGACATGCTGCATAGCTTGATGTCCCAGACAGTTTAAGAAGAGCTGGGGGAAAAAAGAACATAATACTTGTTAAGTATCTTTATTATTTGTTGATTTGTTAACCTCCTCAAAATAAATATTAATAAAAACAGAAAATTTGTATACAATTAATTCATAAAGTATGATGCCTTATACCGAAATGCAGTAAATGAGTCTCTGGCTGACATAAACCTTATTTATTCAGTCACAAGTTAAATACAGGGACTTTCTCAATTGAATCTTTCAGACTCTCTTCGATAGAGATTAGTTTTAGAGTCTGGGAACCAGTTTGGACTGACAAGTTTTACAGGGAGAATAAACGCAGCTTGTTAACGTCAGCATGAAGGCAGCTAAAATATGTCTGTGTTTGTTTTTATCTGTATTTATGACTTTCTGTGGTACAGCCCTTGTCTATCTAATAATGTCTACTTACAGGAGTTAAACTAGTATTTATATAAAATATTTAATGCAGAGGTAACCAATAAATGCACTGAGAATTTATTTAAATTAGTAAGATACACAAAATTGCAGTAATGTTTTTAAAAAATCAACAGGTCATTCTGTAACATCAGCATGTTTTAGTTGATAGGTTAACAGATTTTGATATCCATAAGTCAGTATATTTCAAATTGCAAAGGCAAGCCAGTTCATTTAGCATGCACTGGACCTGAAATCCAAAGGTCACAGTTCTTTTGTTTTCTTTTTATGGGGCCCTGGATTTTTCCTGGAAAATGTAGAAACTCTTATTATGACAAACTATGTTAGGAGGTGGGAAAGAAGAAATGAAACTACAGAAAGTGGGAGACAGAGGCCTTAAGCAAGATACCACTTAGGGTATCAAATGGACACCAGGGGCCTGCACCACAGAGCAGCACGACTGGGTTAGATGGCTATCTTTTGGTTTTAGTCAGGGTAATTGCTATAACCAAAATGTTTAACTTTTTAGCCAGGTGTCTCTGTGGCAAATCTCTACATGGAAAACTTGCTCCAAAGCAGGTTTTGCTGGAAGCCAATGGATCAAACCATATATAAAACCTGCCTCCTGCCCAATGAGAACCCTAGGAAACCTGCCATTGCCTTTCAGTGAGGATCTTGTGGGTGTGGTACATCTATTAGTCTTCCCTGATGAATATCTGTTTGAATGGTACAGAACTACAGAGTTTCCATTGATGGCCTACAATATCAGTGCAGGCTACTGGACCCACAGGTTCACAATGCTACCTGCTGGCGGTTTGCACTGACTGACAGTGCAGCAGACCACGTGCATGGCTTTGCAATATATATATATATATATATATATTATTGCATTGGAAGCTTACTTGTATTCTGTTGGAGATCTGATGGACCTTAGAATAATAAAGCATGCCAGCAGATTCTTAAAGTGTACCTCACCCTCCAAAAGCTCCTGAGTGCCTTCGTTGTTTTTCCAGGGCAACTTGCCTGAGCTCTGAGTCAAACTTTTGGAAAAGCGGGTAAGCCGATGAAATCACCTCTGCAATTAAGACAGCCTTGAGGGAATGTGAGGCTGCCTAAGAGAACAGAAAGTCTGTCCACGGCACCAGTGTTCAGCATTGCATTTTTGTAAAGAATACTGTAGGAATGAAGCCTTAGGTTGACGGTTGACTCGTGTCTGATTCACAAAAAAAAAAAAAGAAAAAATCCACGAGACCACTACCAATACAAAAGCGTTAGGGTTATTCCAATATGTACAAAGTTTTCTGTATGTCAGAGAGTTTTTGAGGTACTCGGTATGTCGACCAGATTATATTATACTTTCCTCCATTTGTTCTGTTAACTACTAGAAATATATACTCTTAGGATCCTATCACCAAGGTGATGAAGAATGTGTCTATAATAATCAGTCAAGCAGATTTAGGCTACTGCAAATACAATGATGAAGGATATGGGTTGTGTCATCTTCAAACTGGGTTGTACACAGTATAGTATATGAAGTCACATCCTAATATTCATACGTATTTCTTACACTGATGACATGTGACAATCTGTGCCTAATTATAAGTGCTAGAAAAAAACCTCATTATTGAGATCTTCAAAGAGTTAGCATTGTGGAATGCCCTACAGCTGGGTCTGTGAACCGTGCATTAAATGACAATGTATCACTAGATACGTATCTCCTCAACTGTTTCCCAAATGTCCTTGGCTTGCAACTGCTTTGCAGGACATCCATGGGGCTGCCAGTCATACCCACTGACCTCCTATGCCAGCCTTAACCTGAGCCTCAGACTCGTTTCAGTGTTGCATTAGGTATTCTGAAGGCAATATTCATTTGTAATCATTTACTCACGGTTTGCCCAAATAGAGCATCCGGCATTACAGTGGCACTGTAGCAGTGCTCCAAAACGAAGCACCTATCAGGATGGAACCTCTGCCACAACCACCCAATGTACTGAACCTGATTACCACAGACCACACCTAATGGTTCAACGTCAGAAATTATAAATATATATATTTTAAGTGAACCATTTAATTCCCCCATCTTTTTGTAATGCTCTGTATTTTTCTTTTTCTGTAATAATGCAAGATTAATATTTTTCAGTAAGATAATTCTTTCCATATCCCGATTGCACAATGGTAAGAAACTGTAAATGCCATCGTCATGCTAGAATTTCTGCTTTAATTATTCTTGTTTGCAGCTTCTTAAAAATTCTCTTTCATGCTTTAAGTCTGGTCCCACATCGCAGCGATTTTTGTCTCGCCCCACCGGTTCCATTTCCTAGTGTGGGCCTATTTAAATTCCTACAAACCATAATCTACTCTTCTGCCGTGAGACACGTCGCTGTCTGTCGCTCTTTCCTGACGGTAACCGCCCCCTTTTTAAGTGAAAGTTAACTATGAGCTAAAGCCCGAGTTGCTTGAGAGATCGTTAACATGCACCTTAATTCGCAGTGCCAGGTAGCCAGCGGGGTGTATTACCAAGCGAGTTTGCTCGTAATCACAAAGCTATTTACAGCTGATCGCAGCACTCAGGGTTAGTTAACCCGGCACAATCGACTTTCTGGGTGTGTAAAAACAGCTTCGTCGTACACCCCACTGCATTCTAATGCCGAGTTTTGACAATCCGACAAAGAAATCCCATCCATCTTCTAACCAGTATAGGCAATCTACAAATTATTAATTGGTGCACGGCCCAGGTCCGTTAAAAACTCGTATAATACACAGTATGTTAAGAGCAGAAACCGAAACTAGAAGTACCCTGCATGCCTATCCAACCCACATTTAAAGCCAGGAACAAATCACCGATGAGCCCCGACCAAAGCTATGGATGTGCAACCTGACGGAACATGCATCTAGTTAACAGGTCGATGTTGTTAGTTATATTAGAAGTCAGCACGGTGATCTTTGGACGAGTTAACGTACAAGGCCGGCGTGTTTCTTATCTTTTACACATCTGGCATGCAGCCTGCCTTGTCCCGCAAAGCGCGAGGTCAGCTGCGTGCAGATAAGAAGCTAATAACAGTACAGTCTAATATATACATTTATACCTTCGGTGCAATATCCCCTCTGGTCCCTATGACAGGTGACAGTTTAAATGTCCCACTTCAAAATCGGCGTTTGTTTACGCCGTGACGTCACGGAACGCCCAGTCGACCCCGCCTTCCCACTTGGTTGAGGACCCGTCTTATTTATTAGACCTGCTTTTCGAAATAGTTATTGCCATTATTGTTAGAATTCTCAGTTTTGCGGTGCAAAGGCGCTCGGTTTCCTTAATTGACTATATTTTACGTCAGAGTGAAACGAGCCCAACCTTGTAGTTGCTTCTGCAAAGAATAGCAGAACGACACCGCAGAACAGAGGGTACGAATCGCTGTCAAAGTCGTGTGTTGTCCCCTTGATCGAGCTGGAATGGATGACTGCATGCTGGCAGGTGTGCTCCAGAGGGGTATGTACAGTACAGTATGTGGGGGCAGCGAGCGGGGCTTTATCATTTATGGACACGCTGTACATGGACTCTCCACTAGGCGGCAGGCTAACGCCTTTGTTTCGGTCTTCTTTTAGCACAGCGCAGCCTCTCGTTAGGCTCGTTAAAACTTCGGTCATCTTAGGGACGATTTAATATTTATGTCCACTTTAAGACTGAATGAAAATGTAAGATATAAGTGCGTAGAAAGGTTGTTTTTTTAAAAAGTGTTCATCCTGTAATAATGAGGCATGCCATGGGCATACGTTCCCGGAAGTTGAGTAGATAGATAAATACTGCTTGGACTGAGGTCATAGGAAGTTATTTATCAGAGCTGTTGTACTTTTAATCGGGTATTTATTAAGGTATTGAAGCGCAGTGGTCGAGCAAGGTGTAACGTTTTACTAGATTCTTAATGCACTCATATTTTTAATGAGAAATGTGCACAATTTAAAGACGCGTAAGGCATCCGAAACGTAATAATATCCAAGTCTGAGGACGTTGTGTTTAATGAATCACGTGATCGCCAACTACAGCTAAAGAAAATTTATAACATTTGTGAATACAGTCGTATGTGATTTCAAATCATTGCATGTTTATCGTAAAATACTTTAACTGCATCGTTCACAAAGGAAACTGCAATGTTGGGTTATGAGCTGGAGCCTGTGGATGGTGGCAGCTGTATACCTCTGCCCCAGGGGGAGACCCTGCTAGGAAGAGGTCCGCTTCTTGGGGTGAGTGTTTCTCACATGGTTTTACTGATCTCTACATATTATGGTCTGGGATCTCTCCTGAAGAGCAGACGCTGTATTCATCATAGCAAATGGTCATTCTGTATATCAGCAAACATTGATTATAGTTATAGTTGAACCCGGTTAAGCATATTTTAAACTAGTGCTAATGATAAGCAGTGACAATTTGCAGTAATAATGATCAGCTAACATTTAGTCGATCGGTAGGTTTATCCATAGCAGTTGACATTTTAATAACTGTTATTAGTATGCTTCATTCTGTGTACTTTGATCAGATATGAAATGTTTTAGAAGTGCTTGTTTTCAGGGTTTTCCATAATTTCCCTTGCAAATAAACCTACCCTTTAAGAGTGGATATGCTGGGAAGCTGTTCATTAAGAGTTAATAATACTACCCCCCGTGAATATAGTAGATACAAATATACTATGGATGGTGTTATGGCCTCAAAATACAGTTAGGTAAACTGCTTGGTGTGTGTGTGTGTGTGTGTGTGTGTGTGTGTGTGTGTGTGTGTGAGTGAGAGAGAGAGAGAGAGTGTGAGTGTGTGCCCTGAAATAGATTGCCACCTCATTTAGTGTGTCCCCCGCTTCATAACCCGTGCTTTAGGCTACAGGCCCAGATGACGCTGGACTGGGTTAAGTGTTTCTTCAAAATGGAAGAATTCAGCACATGCTTACATTTAGAGGGCCATATCTTAATCTTAGATGCAAATTTAAACAAAAACATACCTATGGCTGCATTTTACCACGTATGGAATTGTATTTGTGTGCTTCTATATACCAGTTAAAGTTTGCTATTACATTTTTTTTTCACGTTGGCTGTAACGGCTTTTAACCTGCAAGTGTCACACAACACTGAACATCAAATTTAAAGATAATTAAAAAGGGTCCAAATATCTTTTCCTGTCCATTTTCCTCTTGCTTCAAGCAGGGGAACGTGAAATACATAACTGTATGTTTTACAGTTTGGCGCAGCAAACAGGAAAAATATTACATGAAAATGTTGGTTCTTGGAATGATTTTACCAATTCAGCAAGTACATAAGGAAAAGTAGAAAAGAGCCAATAAAAATACAAACTCAAGAAATGTGAGTCAGAGCCACGTATCGTCAGAGAATAGGATACAAGTATTGGAAACGAAATGCTGGGGTTTGATCAGCAAAGGGATACCTGTGCTGACAAGACTTCTGTGTTAATAAATAAGCTTACAGCATGGAATTTACATTTGAATAAAAGCAAACTGTGTTGTTGAACTAAAAAATAAAAGGGGGGGGGGGGGACATTTTGTTACTGCTGTGATTGGTTGCTATGTCAACATCTTGGTAGGCAACCCATATTAGAATACAAAATGACTGCCACCTGATGGCCTTAAGCCAGAGCCGTAATGTAGAGTGTGAGTGGAATATCCTCAGCCTGAATGTCTTCTTTCAAAATCTCCTGCAGTGTAAATGAGGTGAAGGTTAAATGGTTAGAAAGTGTGTGTCTAATGGGTCACTCATTTCCCTGGCTAAAGGATGTGCTTTAATCCTGTGTTATCTGTGTCCTTTCTCCAAGGTCACCGATAAGAGGGTCTCCCGACATCATGGTCTGCTGGAGAACAGCGGTGGTCAGCTGCGTATTAAACCTGTATGCATTCCTTTATGCTTCCTCCATGAATGCAGGATGTTCCTCACTCTGTACTGCTCCCTGCACAGCCGTGTTATTTCACCTTGTCCTTTGGATTTTCCAGACTTGTCTACCACCCAGCAGACCTATAAAATGGTGGTGGTGTACTGATTTTGTCATTTGACCTTTTTGACCTTTGCTACCTTTTATTTTTTTTTTTCTGCTTTTAAATGGTGGTTTTTACCAGGTAGATAAATCATAGTTTATTAGAAACTTTTTCCACGGTCTGAATTTCTTCTGAATTTTTTCTTCTGAGTTTTGTACTCCTTTTCCTCTAGAACAGTTTGTTCAAGAGCTGAACTGTTTACTGGGTTTACTTACTTAAATTACAGTGAGTAAAACTTTACAAGTTATCTGGTGCTTTTGGACCAGTGCATTACATGGCTTTTTTCGTTTTTATTTTTATTACTACTCCCTGTGAAGCAACTGTTGATTCCTCACACAGAACACTTTAGAGTACAGTTTTATGTTTTCAGGATTAATGAAAGACACACACACTTATCTATATTGTGTGAACCTTCACAAAAATTTCCACCACTTTTAACTTGCTTGCACTTAAAAAGTATTGCAGTGGATCTAAGCTTTGTTTTGAACTTCCTAGAAAGTGTTTTAATGATCACTTAAAGATAGACAGGTTAATCTGTGTACCTGCTTGTTTGGCAGGGGTGAAGACTGGCTCACAGCTCCCCCTAGTGTGCATGTTGATAACCACCCACTCCCTCTGTGGGCCACTAGCTTTATCGTGAGAGTGCTTATCTGTCTCACCCCTCCCTCGGGGTCCCCAGCAGGAATTGGTCTTGGTGAATAGCAGTGATAACCAGCTGTGTAACCCACCCCAGGGAATGCATGCTAGAGAGAGGCATTTCCTCCTCAGACTGCTGATGTGCAACAGCAGGTGCTGAGCTCTGACCCTTGCTGCTGGGTACACCTCCTTTCTTCTGATGCATTGCTGCATATGCTTCCTTTAGTTCTGCACATCTGTGCATTTTTTTTTTTTGTTTGTTTACCGGATATTTTGGCATATCACATTTGTTGCAGTTTTATCTTTTGTGGCGTGTGTGTTCTGCTTCTGCATGGTGGTGGGTCTCCTCTCCTTCTTTTCAGACACATCTGAACCCCTGCTTTTGCCTGTCCTCCCTGGAGGACCCCCCACGGCCCCTGGAAAAGGACAGGTGGCATCCCCTCCACCCTGGGGACCTCTTCTCCCTCCTCCCAGGGAGGTACATCTACAGGGTCGTTTCCACCGAGCAGGACGGCACTCGGAGGTACTTTGTTTTTCTGCAGCTCTTTCATACTAAGGGACTCACAGCCAAACGTATGTTTACATACTGTGATGCATCGAAAGGCTCTTTAGCCATCCTTCATTGTGACTGTGGTTTGCAGATGTAAAGCATGTGGCCAGTTTGGGCTTTGATACCATTAATTCCTAGTTAAAAATGAGAGATGCTGAATTTCTGAAAGCAGATATTAGGTCTGGCAACACTCAGGCATGTCATTTGGAATCACCTTTATGTTTCGTGGCTGTACTCTTGCACTCGTCGGGTTTAATTTCACAGTACCTCTACTAAAGTCTTCTGTTTTTGCCACCTCTGTAGAGAGTAACACGGATCATAGGTGATAACCCAAACAGAAGGAATTTTTTTTTTTTTTTTTCAGCACACACATTCCCAATTTTGAAACGCAATCCACATTTTGTGTTTTGAAAGGCCATGCTGAGCCACACTTATCAGATGTCGCTCCTCGCAGAAACAGTCAGTTTTTCGAAGATGGAGACTCTCCGAAGGATAGACAGGAGCAAAAAGTGCCGAGTGACCCCGTCGTACCCTGCACCCTGGAACAGCACACGCAACCAGCACCAGCAAACATCAGGCAAGAGGATGACCGTACCCTCTCTCTGAAGCAGGCGAGTGAGCTGCCTGTCTGTGCCAGATGCCCGGCCAGAAGGACAGGGGGAAGGGAGCGCTGTGATCAGTGGACGGTGACACCAGCTGATTTCAAACCACCTAGAATCTCACTTTTGTTGTTGTTGTCCTGCAGACCAGCACGATGGATTCTGAGAGTGAAAGGCCAAAGGTGGAGGAGAGGAAGAGGGTGTTGCCCGCATGGATGATGCAGGCCACTGCTGACGTCCAGAGCCCTGACACTCCGAAAGGTCGCTGCTGTGGCTGTAACTTGCTCACCGCATTCCATCATTTCTGCTAGTATTAATAAAGACTTAAAATGCAATGCATTGCCTTTACGTGGTAGAAGACACTTAATTAAGGGTCATATTAGTTCAGTTTTATTAATGTTGATGGTACCATTTGGGCTGTGACTATCCTCTGCTTATGTAAAGGACACCAGTCTGTATTGTGAGAAGTATATTTTCAAATGATACCTTATGATGAAGTGTGACTGAATTCCATACAGCACATCAGAGGCAAATAAACCATCCACTGTGCTCATTTTCAGTAACTGCATCTTCATCTGACATTGTACTGTAGAATGGGTCTTGCTCAAAAGGTATACTAAACTGCAGGCAAATAGTTTTGAACTGATTACAATCAAAATTTAAATATGTATTTCAAGTCATAGTAAGACTTTTAAAATAGCATTAAAAAGTATTAAAGCACTTTATCAGACTGATATAATGTAGCAGTTTAATTTTGCATGCACTTTGGATATTTAAAGGAAGTGGTGTAGTTGGATTTATTTATTTATTTTTCTGTTAATGCAGGTGTTAAACGGGGCAGAGGGAAGGCAACCTCATCGCAGCCCAAAAACCCCATCTGCACCTCGACCAGGGGCAGGGCCATCTCCTCGGGGGACGAGTCAGACCAGAGTGAAACAGAGGAAACACTCAGAAAGGGGACGAAGAGGAAGAGGAGCAACAAAGAGGATGACGCTCATCAGAAGGTTTTTCAAAAGCATCAAATTCTGATTCACTGATTTAAACCACTATGAATTTTGTTAGAAAAATTGTGCATAGGCTTGGTGGATTTCCCGATGTGTGAAAGGGTTTCTGGAACCCGTGAAAATAATTTTGCAGAGTTCATAGGCCGTGGGCAGGTGCCGTTAAATAGGCTTCAGTTCCTTTTGCGAAACAGCATTGTCTTTGGCTTTACCAGGCCGCCGTGTCATCCGTCGTGAAGGCCAGGCGCCCCGCCAGGCCCATCCGTGGAGAAACGAGTGAGGAGTCGGACGGCGATGACAGAGAGCTCAGCACCGGAAATGAGGATGCGGGGCGGAAAGGGGGGCACGCTTCCAAAGCCAACCCTGAGCAGAGGCAGGACACCCCCGATGGCGAGGAGAAGGACCGACCTCGGGAAACAGGTGGTGGGGCGAGGAGGAAAAAGGAGGGTCCGGCACAGGCCACGGCTCCGAGACGCGAGCCCTGTCCTTACGGCAAAGACTGCTACAGGTTCGTCGCTGCAGTACAGGTACCTGGGTAGATTTGAGGGCAGTTAAGCCAGCAGCAACCTGCTTTGAAAAATTAGTTTGGTATTCCGCCATCTTGGAACAACCATCAGTAGAGATTTTAACACAAACTTAACAATTTTAAAACCGTGGGTGAATTGTCTGGTGAGGAATTTATTGAAAGCGATGTTATTGTTGAATAGTTCTTCAGTCATTTAATTGTATTGTATTTATCACACTACCTGTTGTAATAATGTTAGATAGGGTTTAATATTAATTCTGAAAGCAGGCTGTATCTATTGTACATCAGGCATACTGCAAGTATATGTCAGCCAGTTTAAGATTTAATAGTTTTGAGCCCTCAGAGATGTACTGTCTTGACCTTCACTCCTATCCGGAGATCGCTTGTCTGTCTGCCTTTCTCAGATTTTTAAATTTTTTTTTGCTTTCCATGTTTTTAGAAAAAATCCCATCCATTTCAAGGAGTGCAGTCACCCTGGCGATAGCGATTACGTAGAGGCCAGTGATGAAGTGGAGGATGAGGATGATGACAGACCAGAATGTCCATACGGAACTAGCTGCTACAGGTGGGCTTCTGCACTTGAGCCAGTTTAGATGCTGCTGCGGTCACCTGCCGAGGTCTGGGGAAATTAGATCATTCTGGATGGAACATCTATTTTGAAAAGCTTCTATGTTTGCATCCTGAATGGTCGTCTTTGCTGGTCATAAATACACTTAATTTCCCAAGAATGTGGAAAAAGCTCATCAGCCCTGTGTAGTTATGTATTCTGTGAAAAATACAGTATATAAGGCCTCTCTCGTAAAATGATTTACACTAGTCTTGTCTCTGCCGCAAACGTGTACTGAAGCCTAAAATATGAGTTGATTAAAATTTTAATATCTACATTGCCCTGCTTTTGCCAAAATTGCAATGATTTCCATTGAAATGAACTATTCTGCCAAGAAGAATGAGCAAAGACTGCATGATCTAGATGTGGAGAAGCTGTAGGGACATACCCTGCAAGTCCAGCTGTAATTACTGTCTAAGGGGCTGCTAGCAGGCACTGCCTACAGAGCTTAATATCTGTCTTTTTGAGCAGTTTAAAGGAAAAAAACATTGCTTATATAAAATATTAAAACGTTTTGATGGTTCAATAGATTTAGTGGCAAAATCTGATTTCAAGGCATCAGAGTTTCAGGTTTTCACCCAATAAAAAAGGTAACAATGTAAAAAGGGCTTTTAAATATTGAACTTACAGTAAGTTAAGGACTACCATTTATTTTTCATCCTTCCAGGAAAAATCCTCAGCACAAGAAAGAGTACAAACACACTAAGGCTCCAGGTAAGTCTTTTAAAGAATTTTTTTAAAATGCCCAACAAGGAATACAAAACTCAGTAAAACATACAGAGGCCAACGTGCATTCTTCGTAACTGAAACATCCTACTCTGGAAGGTCTATACTCTTGACTTCTTGTAATGTCGGTTGCCCTGAAGGTTGCACCTGTTCTCCATTTGAGGGAGGAGGGTATAACCTCAGGTAGTACTGAGGGAGAGCATGGAAGGAGAATACAGCCAAAAGCTCAGTATTGGTCCCAGCTAGTGTTAAGGGTGAAATGCTGCACGGGACAGTCAAGGCTTTTGTGAAGCAGTCTTACTATGCACATCGATTTTAAAAGGCCAAAATATCTGGAGTTACTTATCTATACTAACAAAGCAAATAATGCCTGCCTTAAGTGAAGATGTATAGTAAGCAGTGTGCAGTATTTATTAGGCTTTATGTGGTGAACTTGTTCTGAAAGTCTCTGTCTATCTGGCAGGTGAAAAGGTTTCGGCAAAACAAGAATATGCCGACCTGGACGATGACAGCTTAATAGACGACGAGAGCGAGTCCATCGATGAGGATTCTGACTATGTTCCTTCGGAGTCTGAAGATAGCGTGAACATGAAGAAACAGAAGAAGGCTCTTCTGAGAAAGTGACCCCACCTGAGATTTTACGTTTACTTTTAACCCTTTATAAACACTGTGCTTAGTGAAGCAGCGGCTCCATTGGCATTTTACTGAAAATGTATGGAATTCTTCCACTGTTTTATCCTTTATGTTCTTATAGGTTGACAACAAACCTACGGGTAGCTTTTTTTTTTTTTTTTTTTTTTTCCCATGTTTCCCCCAGTTTAAATTTTTCAAATATTAAGACTTCACTGGTGGCGTCCTTTGTCTTTCTAACAATACGAACAATGCTGAGATTGATTATTGCAATCAGGAGGGTTTTTTATACTGTGGTCAAAAGCCTTTATATGAAATCACAAAAATGATTTGTGTTGTATTATTTGTAAATAACGAACTAGCAAAAAGAAAATAACCATTATTTTATTCAAGTGCGATTCTGAATTTTTGTGAAGCTCATGCAATTCCACAAACACACATACGGGAGCGGTGAGGTTTTGAACACCCACCCCTGGAGATCCGAGGGAATTGTGATGGCCACTGAAACAGCCCGCCACCTAGAAACTTATACTGTACATTATCTAAATTCTCAAACAGGATTTAGCATAATTAACCAAACAGATCCCTATTACAAAAGTAAGTTCCATGCTCTCTCAGGCCTTTTCAGAATTATTTTAAGACCAGTTTGGTAAATTCTGTGTGGTCTTGTTTTACTCAGTGCAGTGTTAGCCAGGGCAATTCCCTGTAAGTGGGAATGTATTTCCATAAGAAGGCTGCCAGTGTGTATACGGTTTTTATTCTGATTTGCTATTTTGTTGTCGTCTTTTTGTTGTCGACTAATCTGGTTATGGAATAAGGTTTCAGAATTATTGATAATAACAAAGCTGGATTTAGTCAAGCTTGAAGGAAATACTCATTTTTCTGAGTTTCTAGTATCATCCTTTTTGATGGTTGGGTTGCCATGTTTACCTAACCATGTTTATACTAACTTCCTAACGGCTGGAACGCCAACCTGGACCCAGACCTTAGAAGAGAAGATCCCTGAATGTTTGTGACTTCCTGCATACCTTTTATGCTTTGCTTTTTGAGAGGTTTTGGCATGATGGATGCCCCTGGTAAGATGCTAGCTTTCCCCATTTAACTAACACGACTGTAAAGGTTACTGGAATTGAGGAACCATGAATGTGAACTTTTACAGACTGAAAGGGAGCCATACACTTTCATAAATGTTTTCCTTCATGAGGGCATTTGTCACTGCGTCCAACAATTTTATGCTGAGTATAATGGACCCATGTTAATTGTGGCAAGCAAGACTGGCAGATACCAGGTCTCATTGGTTATCAGAATGTCTGAATTGCTGAATCCATTTTTCTCAGGGACTTCCATTAAGTACATCATCATAACTGCCAAATCAGAAGAAAGGCATTGCTACTTAACATATTCAAAACTTTCTGGAGAAGTCAGTAAGTATATGGACTAAAATGGGCATACAGTATGTACATGACATACTAAGGACAGTGCAGACGGGATCTAAAAGCTATTAAAGTATCCACAGAGCATTGCATTCAAGGAAAATGTGTTGGTCCCTGTGTGGGGAAGTAAACTTTCCAGAGTTAAGGTGTATCTGAACACTGATCTCTGCTGAAAACTTGAGTACTGAACAGCGTTGAACAAAACATCTTTACTGCAGTAGTTGATTTCCTGGATGGACTACTCAGAGCTTCATCCAAAATGTTCCTCTAGAAGAGGGTTGCACAATGGAGCCCAGATGTGCAGTGTAAGAGGGCCTGGAGGTGAGCCTGCATTTTTGGGGCTTTTAACGTCTGTCCATAGATCAGAAATGTCCGATGAAGCATTAACATATAGAATTCTGTTTATCTCAGCCTCTGCTAACGTTAGAAACAGAAGGTTTCAATAATACCACGTGCCAATGCCTGTGCTTTCTGTGACCTGACATCTCATTTTCCTTGTGCCAAGTCTCTGGTACATCTTTGTCCAAGATGCTTTTATTAAAATTACTGTTGTTTCCCATCTTCTGTCTCTACAAAACCTAATGTTGCAGGTATATTTAGTCAGTGTTCTAACAGTTTAAAGTTTAAATGAAAGGTCCACAGTATTTTGGTAAATATACTGATCGTTTTTATTTTCCTCAATATCACGATAGCATTTATGATAATGGTAATTCAAAATGTCATTTTTCACTCTTAGAGGAATGCATTCTTTTATATTGTTCAACATAGAACACATAGAATATTCGTTATAAAAATATTTTCATACTTATCCAAGGTTCTGTTATTCACTACTCAGACATATCAACTGTATATTAGCCATACATTTTTCATACTACTAGTTTAAAATAAGATGTTGATTATGAAAACTAGCAATGCATTTAATACCATCCAGAATTTTTGTTAGAAAGTAATGCCATCCGGCCTAAAATGTTTCCACAGAAATATGAATTAATGCTCATTTTAATAATCACATTAACAGTCTCCAGGCTCTCTTGGTCCTTGGAAAAGCAGAGCAGCAGTCACATGTGAGCAGTGGTTTCACCACAGTGCTTAACGACATACAGAGATGGAGCCTCTGACAGAGCCTTTCTCTTTGAGTTGTATGCATTTCACCTCTGTCATCTACATGGAGGATGTTCTCACATCCATCTCCAAGTTCTCGCTTGGGGCACTGGTGGCGCTGCAGCATAACGACATGACCTTCTTGAGATACCTCGTTGGGCTGTTAGTAAGGCAGATGAAGCAAAATGTGTTGATCACACTGTTGCTCATGGCGATGCACTCCACGATGTAGAAGACCATTAAGGAGTTCCTGTCCCGGGAGATGGCTGTGGGGTGGAAATCACGCAGGAGAGCAAATCCGTAATATGGAGCCCAGCACAGCACGTAGGCGGCCAAGATACCCATAAGCACCACGACCAATCGCCTGCGACGGAGCAAGTGGTTCTGGACCTGCTTGGTCTGGAATCCGGGCATGCCCTTCAGCCTTAGTTCCATACAGATCCGAGTATAGCATACAGACATAACCAGAACCGGAGCCAGAAACTCCATGCCAAAGATTAAGAGGAAGTAGGAGCGGTAGAAGAGCTGCTGATCCACTGGCCAGATCTGTGCGCAGAATATCTTAGTTTTTGAGGTGGATTGTGGGTACACGGTCTCTGAGGTGAAGTAGGCTGAGGGTATGGAGATTACAATGGGTACAATCCACACTGCCGTAGTCAGACCCCATGCTGTTTGGTACTTCATCCGAGGCCTCAGAGGATGAACTATTGCAATATACCTAAATTCGAAGAGAAATGAAAAACAGTTCTGAATACGAAATAATCACAAGCATGAAATAATGACACAAAGCTTTATTCTTACTAAAGCATATTGATTATTTGCAATGATTTTCAGCAATGAAATCTACAGTACTTTATATATGTTTATAATAAACATTTGCTTTTACCCAAGCAGTTTACTTTTAATGAGTGTAAAAAAATACATTTAATACTATTATCATAAATATACTGAAATTCACCTACAGAAATTCACATGAAGTTTTTTTTATTGATTTTTATTTCAGCGCTTTCAGCAAAGTGAATTAATGTATGGAATGCCTCTCCATATTCTCTTAACAAAAGATTGGCTGCAATTGGAGTTATTTTATGGAACATTCTATTCAACATTGAGGGTATGTTGAACGATTGAATAAATGCTTCTTATACAACACTGATTCAATAAAAGTGGATTTTATATTACAACTGCAGATAGCTAGAGATTACAAAAATTACCCACGACGGTCAAATTTTAGCTGACTGAAGTCAGCACAAAATAATCTTACAGCTTAATTAGCACAGAAATTATTCACATTGGCACAAGTGTGGGGAATTAATATTTTAAATGTAGAGCAATTAGCAAAATTAAAAGCCTAATGAGCATTGCTCAAAATATATTATAAAATGTATAAATGTACTGAATAAGAAGTTGGATGGTATATAATTATGAATTAAATTCCTCTGTTTCATGTAAACAGATCCTATGGCCAAGACTGTATTCCGTGTAAGTATGCAGTGTAAAGTATGATCAGGTAACCATTTACACCCAGATGTAAAATATGACTGGGTAACCATTTACACCCAGATGTAAGCTGCCCTTGTTCTGATGAATGAGAAAATAAGATCAGCTGGTATTTATGCCATTATAGACTTGACATGAGGTAGGAAGCATGTCATTGCATGGTGACACTTCATGTCTAACAGTTTGGCATTTATAAATCATGATTCAATAATGTCGACAGGTAACCCACCTGTCTACAGAGATAGCCAACAGAGCATTAGTTGATACATGTAGAGAAACTGTCTGAAGGTAGTTGATGGAGGCACAAAGAGTGAATCCATGTTCCCAGGACAGCTGCTTCACTACATAGTAATCCACTAAGAACGGGCAGCATACGACAGCCACCAGGAAATCAGACATGGCCAAGTTGGCAATAAGCAAGTTTGTGAGGTTCCGTAGCTTCTTGTACCACACTAGGGTGGCAATGAAAAGGAAATTTCCCACGCCACACACGAGGATGATGCAGACCAGTACCATGCCGATGACAATGGTGGCTACAAAAAACGCCGAACCTCGGGTGATGTCGGGAACTTCGTCAGGAGGAACCTCATAGTCTGTGGAGTGCTGGCCGGCGTAATCCTCCCCAAAAGATCTGAATAAGTCGTCTTGGCTCAATTTATATGCTGCTGCCAAATGACTTCTGTTTGGGTCAGCCATAACTCAAACAATTTCTTATAGATTCTAGTCACAGTAATGGCGTGGCAGTAGCGCATGAGGAGCAGAGAATAATGTTGACATTGGAGCCTAGAACAGAAATCATGTGGAATTTCTTATTGAAAAATGTAGAAATTAACTGTATTGGTAAGAATGTTAAAATGCCACAATAAAATGCTTCTTTGATATAGCAACATCAGTATTTTCATATAGAAACAATTTTTAAAATAACAAGTAATTTATGTTAATTTTTCATTAATTCAAGTCACGTTATTAAATAGCTATACAATCACAAAATCATGTCACCGCTACACACCACCAGGGGTCACTCTTGTACACAATATCATGTCACCACTACACACCACCAGGGGTCACGCTTGTACCACCTCTGGACTGCCTCGTTGTCTGGCAGCACAACTGTCCCAGTTACGCCGTTCCACACCTGTTGCTGCTTGCCGTATTACCCAGCCCAATTTAGCTTCCTCGGTCCTACCACCTGTGCCCTGTAATTGAACTGTCTATTGTGTAGTCTCCGCATAGTTCTGTCTTGTTTCACTGCCTGATCCTTGTTTCTGGTGTGTCCATACCTTGTTGTGCAGTGCCTCCCACGAACCCTCAGTAATGATTTCCCGATTAACTACGTTAACCTGCCTCTGTAGTCCCCCACAATTATAGTCTTGACACACAGAACAACTACAGTGTATACAATTTTACAATGACGTGGAATTAAGGAAATTTTCTGCCAGACGGGTATCGTTGTGCTTACATGGTACTAAAGACGTCTCAATACGTCTAATATTTTTATTTTTAAAATGTTTGAAGTTTCATATCAAACGTAGGGAAAATGTCTAGCAAATACACAATTCTAGTTCTAGCTATAGCTTAAACTCATTTTATCATCATAAAAAGTGTTTGAACTCAGAAGGAGTATCGGAAATACTTAACTGAATGTCGAATCACTGCAATTTAGAGCTGTTTATTTGTTAGGGGTGAATGGAAAAACACTGCAGAAAACAATTATTAAAAACCATTACAGAACCACTAGAAACCTGTAATGGCTTTTAATGGTATCTGTGGTTTCCTAATGGATTTATTTCATAACCCTGATGGTTTCTAATGTTTTTTTTTCAACAGGGAAAAGTCGACTGCATCCTGAAATTTTCCATGATTTGTATTGTATATTCGGAAACCATCAGCTCAAAGGAAAAGAAACGTAATTGTAATCATAGCTGTCCTCATAATTCAACTGACGGCCAAAATCTTAAGAAATACTGAACAATATCTGATAGTAATATCAATTAGTAGGCTATGGTCAACAGTATGACAATTGCATGACTGATGCATGACGATTAAACAAGTTATAAACTAATTTCAGTAGTTCGTAGTCTTTTTGCACACAGGAAGTAATTAAAACGTGAATTAAAGTAATACTCGAAATGTATTTATTATGAATTGCAATACACAGATGCACTAATGAATAATGTGATTAAAGTAAAACGACCACGTGCACACATAGTGAGGCAACGTTTATACACTGAAATGAATTCACTCGCAGGTCGTTTTCAAATTAATCTAGATATCTCCGTCAAACTCTCAGTTATTAGCCTGCACTGATTACTGCGTGCTCTCTTATGCAAAAAGACTTCAATAGCTCGTTTCCAGGTCTGCTTATGAATACTTAATAAACCAGGGGTCAACTTATATCTTGGGCTTCAGGTTTATACCTAGAATATTATAAATTTCCTGCTGGAAAATAACGACAACTCTTATTTAGGCTGCAAAGCTGGACAGAGAAGGAGGAGAGGTCAAATATTATTAATTATTATATTCATATCATTTAATTATTTAATTTATACAATTTAAAAGGCTGGCAACATTAAGATTGTAACAATAATACTTAAAACAATAATAATTTACAAGTATTGCATCTATCAATCCATCTTCAAACATCTTAACAAGTGTTACATATAAGCTTAAAATACTGCAATTTCCTTATATATACAAAAAATATTATGACAGAACAATATTGTTGTAAAAGCTAAGAGCAAGAAAGTCTAATAGCAGAATGAGAGCAGAAGATATGAGCAAAAAAAGTAAGACACAATTAAAAAAAGCACTACAAATAATAAATCATGACAAAAGACCTGTCTCACCTTTGTTTGAAATGCATGGAACTTTGAATGCAGTGAACCACGCATAATTTGGTCAGAACAACTTATCGCCCCGAGCATATAATCATAAGATGTTCTGCATGTCTGCACAAAGTTGCTCAATATCTTTGCTTTCTGGCGTATTGCGAATGTTTTTCTTTTTTAGCCAAACCTCTTCCTTGCCTGTTTGATCTCTTCTAGAACAATGATTTGGGGCAGTAACTTTGTGAGCCAATACTAAAAATCCACCATGTGATCTATGTTTACTTTGAATGTTCAGAAGTGCCATTCTGACTACGGCCCCTGGGGGGACATATCAGAACAGAACATTCTGAGAATAAAGGCCCTGGGGTCTATTTCAGGAACGAGTGAGCTTCATGAGCCCTCAGCTTCACAGCGAGATCAAACCAAACAAGGGCACTTGGCTTCCCTCAGGCAGAGTGTACGTCGGACTCAAAGCCACAACAATCAGGAAACATATGGACATAGCTGCACTCACTGTTGGAATTTGTGTAGCTGTGGGAATGGGATTGGAAACAATCCCCCCAGTTTTGCATTTCGAAATACACATGTATATAAAAAAAACTGATTCATCATCTGGGACCTGTTTTGGCTCCACTTTCAACCAATTGACTTGTGTTCAGAATAGTTTGAATTTACACCAAAGTTTTGCCTTTTGTAAATATTAAAGATAAACACAGCAGATCCATAAATCAAGGAAAATATTTCAAAGTGTGTTAGCGTAGGCTGTCTGTGACTATATAGCAGCAACATAAGCTGTGTGTCAGATTTAAATTCAGCCAGCATAGGCTACAAGGTTGGTCAATAGCCTGGACAGGATGCCAGCCCATCGCAGGGCACACACATGTGCACCTTGGGCAATTTAGAGGCTGTAGTTTGCCTAAGTGCATGGCATAATCATATTAGGCAGAGGGAGGCTGGCTGACTTTCGGAGAACAAACGCACTTCAGGCACACACATTAGGGGTCAGGATTCAGACCTACAATACAGGAAAAACAAGGCATTAGTGCTATTCACTGAGCAACCACATAGCCCTAAAATACGACAAATTAAAAGTCAGCCAAATATGGGTTTGATTAGAATGAATTATGGGTGGTTGGGGCACAGTGGTGCGTACTATTACTTCATAGCTCTAATGTTGGGGATTGAATCCTGCTTTTGCTCTGTGTATGTGTTGAGTCTGAGTGTTTTCCCCGTCTCATGCAGGTCCCCTCTAAATACTTTCATCTCTTCCCATAGTCCAGAACCATGCTGTTAGGCTGATTAGTGTCTTCATATTGTCTCTATGACATATTGTATGAAAATTGTCATATTCATAGTGTTGACCTGGTTGCTCCTCTTAAGAAGAAAATGCTTAAGGATAAGAAATACGCTCCTTGGTATACTGACCATACCTGTGAACTT